>JAGIQG010000007.1:151601-286105 GCA_024679065.1 Sphyrna mokarran | reverse complement strand
ATTGGCTAGCTGATAGAAGACAGAGGGTGGTGGTTGATGGGAAATATTCAACCGGGAGTGCAGTTACAAGTGGTGTACCTCAAGGATCTGTTTTGGGGCCACTGCTGTTTGTCATTTTTAGAAATGACCTAGATGAGGGTGTAGAGGGTTGGATTAGTAAATTTGCTGACGATACCAAAGTGGGGGGAGTTGTAGACAGCGAGGATGGATGTTACAGTTGCGCTGTAATGTTCTACGTTCTATGTTCTATCCATGTCTCTGAAATGGCGACAACATCGAAGTTCCCAGTGTTAAATGATAAGTCAGAACTTAGAAACATAGAAAAACTACAGCACAATACAGGGCCGTCGGCCCACAAACTTGTGTCGAACATATCCCTACCTTAGAGATTACTAGGCTTATCTATAACCTCTATCTTACTAAGTTCCATGTACTTATGTAAAAGTCTCTTAAAAGATCCAATCGAATCCACCTTCATCACCAACGGCAGCCGATTCCACTCACCCACCACCGTCTGAGCGAAAACCTTACCCCTAACATCCCCTCTGTACTTGCCCCCCAGCACCTTAAACCTGTGTCCTCTTGTGGCAGCCATTTCAGCCCTGGGAAATAGCCTCCGAGAATCCACCCGCCTATTCATAGAACATAGAACATTACAGCGCAGAACAGGCTCTTTGGCCATCGATGTTGCGCCGACCAATTAGGAACAAGCAGTGACCCATTAACCTAAACCATTCCCCTTTCATCCATAAATTTATCTACTAACCTCTTAAACGCCACCAAACTTGGCGCATCTACAACTGATGCAGGCAAGGCATTCCATACCCTTACCACCCTCTGGGTAAAAAACCTACCTCGGACATCTGTCCTAAAACCACCACCCCTTAATTTAAAGCTATGTCCCCTCGTGCTAGCTTTCTCCATCCTAGGAAAAAGGATATCACTGTCCACCCTATCTAAACCTCTAATCATCTTATAGGTTTCAATAAGGTCTCGTCTTAGCCGCCTTCTTTCTAACGAAAACAACCTCAAATCTCTCAGCCTCTCTTCATATGATCTGCCTTCCATACCAAGCAACATCCTGGTAAACCTCCTCTGTACCCTCTCCCATGCCTCCACATCTTTCTTATAACGCGGGGACCAGAACTGTACACAATACTCCAAGTGCAGCCGCACCAGAGCGCACTTACATTACAGCTCAGTACAGGCCCTTCGGCCCTCAATGTTGCACCGGCCAATGGACCGTCTAACCTAAACTATTCCAATATCATCCATATGCCTATCCACCGAACATTTGAATGCCCCCAAAGTAGGCAAGTCCACAACTGCTGCAGGCAGCGCATTCCACGTTCTCACCACCCTCTGTGTAAAGAACCTGCCTCTGAAATCCGTCCTATAACTACCACCTCTTAATTTAAAGTTATGTCCCCTCATGTTGGTCATCCCGATCTGAGGAAAAAGGCTCTCACTATCCACCCTATCCAATCCCTTGATCATCTTATACGCCTCAATGAGATGGTCACCGCGTAACCTTCTTCTCTCTAATGAAAATAACCTCAGGTCCCTCAGCCTTTCCTCATAAGGTCTTCCCACCATACCAGGCAACATCCTGGTAAACCTCCTCTGCACCCTTTCCAATGCTTCCACATCTTTCTTATAGTGCGGCGACCAGAACTGTACGCAATACTCTAAGTGCGGCCGCACCAGAGTTTTGTACAGTTGTAACATAACCTCACGGCTCCTAAATTCAATCCCTCTACCAATAAAAGGTAACACACCGTACACCTTCTTAACAACTTTATCAACCTGGGTGCCAACTTTCAAAGAGCTATGTACTTGTACCCCAAGATCCCTCTGCTCGACAACACTATTAAGGGTCCTTCCATTAGCCCTATATTTCATATGCCTGTTATTCCTACCAGAGTGAATCACCACACACTTATCCATATTGAATTCCATTTGCCACCTCACGGCCCAGCTCTGCAACCTATCTATGTCCCTCTGCAAACATCCATCCACGCTGTCTACAACTCCCCCCACTTTGGTATCGTCAGCAAATTTACTAATCCGACCCTCTACACCCTCATCTAGGTCATTTCTAAAAATGACAAACAGCAGTGGCCCCAAAACAGATCCTTGAGGTACACCACTTGTAACTGCACTCCAGGTTGAATATTTCCCATCAACCACCACCCTCTGTCTTCTATCAGCTAGCCAATTCCTAATCCAAACTGCTAAATCACCTTCAATCCCATGCATCTTCACTTTCTGCAGTAGCCTACCATGGGGAACCTTATCAAATGCTTTGCTAAAATCCAGGGATTTTATCAAAGGATAGAGCAGGGATAGAGCAGGGACAGGAATGGTTGTTGCAGGTTCTGGGGTTCAAATGCTTTAGTCGGAGTAGAGAAGGAGGTAGAAGGTGGGGAGGAGTGGCATTATTAGTCAAAGACTGTATCACAGTGACAGAAAGGAAGTTTGACGAGGACTTGTCTGTTGAGGTAGTATGGGCTGAGATTAGAAACAGAAGAGGAGAGGTCACCCTGTTGGGAGTCCTTTATAGACCTCCTAAGAGTTCTAGAGAGGTTGAGGAAAGGATTGCAAAGTCGATCCTGGACAGGAGTGAAAGTAATAGGGTAATTGTTATGGGGGACTTTAACTTTACTAACATTGATTGGAATACCTATAGCTCTAGCTCGTTAGAGGGGTCAGTTTATGTACAAAGTGTGCAGGAAGGTTTTTTGACTCAGTATGTAGATAGGCCAACTAGAGATGAGGCTACATTGGATTTGGTGCTGGGCAATGAACCAGACCAGGTGTTAGGCTTGGAAGTTGGTGAACATTTTGGTGATAGTGACCACAATTCGGTTACGTTCACCTTAGTGATGGATAGGGATAGGCATGAAGCTGGGGACAGTAGTTATAGCTGGGGGAAGGGTAATTATGAGGCCATAAGGAGAGAATTAAGGTGCATAGATTGTACTAGGAAACTACAGGGACTGGGAACATCTGAAATGTGGAGCTTATTCAAGGAGCAGCTGCTGCGAGTCCTTGATAAGTATGTCCCTGTCAGGCAAGGAGGAAATGGTCGAGTAAGGGAACCTTGGTGTACAAAAAAAGTTAATTCACTGGTTAAAAGGAAAAAGGAGGCTTATGTCAGGATGAGGCTTGTAGGCTTGGTTAGTGCAATGGATAGCTATAGATTAGCCAGGAGGGAGCTAAAGAGTGAGTTGAGAAGAGCTAAAAGGGGACACGAGAAGACTTTGGCGGATAGGATTAAGGAGAATCCTAAAGCTTTCTTTACATATGTTAAGAATAGAAGATTGGTTAGGACAAGATTAGGGCCAGTCACAGACAGCAGTAAGAAGTTGTGCGTGGAGCCTGAAGAGATTGGAGAGGCACTGAATACATATTTCTCTTCGGTATTCACGCAGGGAGATGTAAATGTAGTTGTGGAGAACACTGGGATACAGGGTTGCAAACTGGAAAGTATTGAAGTAGATAAGGAGGATCTGCTAGATATTCTTGAGGGTTTGAAGTTAGATAAGTCCCCTGGGCCGGACGGGATTTACCCTAGGATTCTCTGGGAGGCAAGAGAGGCGATTGCAGAGTCTCTGGCTCTGATCTTCAGGTCATCGTTGGTTACGGGTATAGTTCCGGAAGACTGGAGGATAGCGAATGTGGTCCCATTGTTCAAGAAGGGGAAGAGAGACTTTCCGGGGAATTATAGGCCGGTGAGTCTTACTTCTGTTGTGGGCAAAGTATTGGAGAGAATTATTAGGGATAGGATTTATAGTTATTTAGAGAGAAATGAATTGATTGGGGATAGTCGGCATGGTTTTGTGAAGGGTAGGTCGTGCCTTACTAACCTTATTGAGTTTTTTGAAAAAAGTGACCAAAGAGGTGGATGGGGGTAAGGCAGTTGATGTGGTATATATGGACTTTAGTAAGGCGTTCGATAAGGTGGCCCATGGAAGGCTTCTGCAGAAAATGCAGATGTATGGGATAGAGGGTGATTTAGCTAATTGGATTAGGAATTGGCTAGCAGATAGAACACAGAGGGTGGTGGTTGATGGGAGATATTCATCGTGGAGTTCGGTTACAAGTGGTGTACCTCAGGGATCTGTTTTGGGGCCCCTGCTGTTTGTAATTTTTATAAATGATCTGGATGAGGGTATTGAAGAATGGATTAGTAAATTTGCGGATGACACTAAAGTCGGTGGAGTGGTAGATAGTGAAGAGGGGTGTTATAGTTTGCAGAGAGACTTGGATAAGTTGCAGAGCTGGGCCGAGAGGTGGCAAACAGAGTTTAATGTGGAAAAGTGTGAGGTAATTCACTTTGGCAGAATAACAAATGTGTAGAGTATAGGGCTAATGGTAGGATTCTTAATAGTGTTGATAAACAGAGGGATCTTGGTGTATATGTGCATAGATCCCTGAAAGTTGGCAATCAAGTCGATAAGGTTATTAAGAAGGCATATGGAGTCTTAGCTTTTATTGGTAGGGGGATTGAATTTCGGAGCCGCAATGCCATGTTGCAACTGTACAAAACTCTAGTGCGGCCGCACTTGGAGTATTGTGTGCAGTTCTGGTCCCCACATTATAAGAAAGATTGGAGGCATTGGAGAGGGTACAGAGGAGGTTTACCAGGATGTTGCCTGGTATGGAGGGCAGGTCTTATGAAGAGAGGCTGAGGGATTTGAGGGTGTTTTCGTTAGAAAGAAGGCGGCTAAGAGGAGACCTTATTGAAACATATAAGATGATTAGAGGTTTAGATAGGGTGGACAGTGATAGCGTTTTTCCTAGGATGGAGAAAGCTAGCATGAGGGGACATAGTTTTAAATTAAGGGGTGGTAGTTATAGGACGGATATCAGAGGTAGGTTCTTTACTCAGAGGGTGGTAAGGGTATGGAATGCCCTGCCTGCATCAGTTGTAGATGCGCCAAATTTGGTGGCGTTTAAGAGGTTAGTAGAAAGGTTGATGGATGAAAAGGGAATGGTTTAGTTTGGAGGGTCATTGCTTTTTCCTAATTGGTCGGTGCAACATCGAAGGCCGAAGTGCCTGTTCTGCGCTGTAATGTTCTATGTTCTATTAGCCCAGTACTCTGTACTCCTGTTACTCCTTCCAAAGTGAATCACTTCACATTTTACCGCATTAAACTCCATTTGCCACCACTCAGCCCAGCTCCGCAGCTTATCTATGTCCCTCTGTAACCTGCAACATCCTTCTGTACTGTCCACAACTCCACCGACTTTAGTGTCACCTGCAAATTTACTAACCCCTCCTTGTACATCCTCAGCCAGGTCATTTATAAAAATGACAAACAGCAGTGGCCCCAATACAGATCCCTGAGGTACACCACTAGTAACTGAATCCAGGATGAACATTTCCCATCAACCACCATCCTCTGTCTTCTACCAGCTAGCCAATTCCTAATCCAAACTGCTAAATCACCTTCAATCCCATGCATCCATGTTTTCTGCAATAGCTTACTATGGGGAACCTTATCAAGCGCTTTGCTGAAATCCATATATACTACATCAACTGCTTTACCCTTATCGATCTCTTTGGTCAATTTCTCAAAGAATTCAATAAGGTTTATTAGGCATGACCTACCCTTTACAAAACCAAGTTGACTATCCCTAATCAAATTATTCCTTTCTACATTATTATAAATCCTATCCCTTATAATTCTTTCCAGAACATTGCCCACAACAGAAGTAAGGCTCACTGGTCTCTCATTCCCAGGATGGTCTCTATTTCCCTTCTTGAACAAGGGAAAAACATTTGCCATCCTCCAGTCTTCTGGTACTATACTTGAAGCCAACGACAACATGAAGGTCAAAGCCAAAGGCTCTGCAATCTTCTCCCTAGCCTCCCAGAGAATCTGAGGATAAATGCCATCTGGCCCAGGGGACTTATCTATTTTCATACTTTCCAGAATTACTTATATCTCCTCCTTATGAACCTCAATCCCATCTAGTCTAAAAACCTGTATCTCAGTATTCTTCCCGAAAATACTGTCTTTTTCCAGTGTGAATACTGACAAAAAGGGGAGGTCGTGCCTTACAAATTTGGTAACATTTTTTGAGGAGTTGACAAAAACGGTGAACGAAGGGCGAGCCGTTGATGTTGTCTATATGTATTTTAGTAAGGCGTTTGACAAAGTCCCTCATGGGAGGTTATTTGAGAAGGTCAAGGCTCATGGGATACAAGGACAGGTAGCGAGATGGATAAGTAACTGGCTTAGTAATAGGAGACAGAGAGTAATAGTGGAAGGGTGTTTCTCTAGCTGGAGGTCGGTCACTAGTGGTGTGCTGCAGGGCTCGGTACTGGGACCTCTTCTATTTGTAATATATATAAATGACTTGGAAGAGGGAGTAAGTGGAGTGATCAGCAAGTTTGCAGACGATACAAAGATGGCTGGACTTGCAGATAGTGAGAAGCATTGTCAGGTGATGCAGCAGGACATAGATAGGCTGGTAGCTTGGGTAGGCAGATGGCAGATGGAATTCAATCCTGATAAATGTGAGGTGATGCATTTCGGGAGAAAGAATGTAGTGGGGAGGTATATGATAAAGGGTAGACCTATTAAGAGTATAGAAACGCAGAGGGACCTGGGGGTGCAGGTGAACAAGTCTCTGAAGCTGGCAGAGCAAGTGGAGAAGGTTGTGAAGAAAGCATATAGTATGCTAGCCTTTATAGGAAGGGGTATAGAGTACAAGAGCTGGCCTTTAATGTTGCAGTTGTATAAAATGCTGGTTAGACCTCATTTGGAATACTGCGTCCAGTTCTGGTCGCCTTACTACTGGAAGGACGTGGAGACTCTGGAGAGAGTGCAGAGGAGGTTTACCAGGATGCTGCCTGGTATAGAAGGTCTGAGTTACGAGGACAGATTAGGCAAATTGGGACTGTTTTCCTTAGAAAGACGTAGACTTAGAGGAGATCTGATAGAGGTGTACAAGATTATGAAGGGGATAGGTAAAGTAAACAGGATTAAGCTTTTTCCTAGGATGGACTCAAATAGCACGAGGGGTCACGGGCTTAGGGTGAGGGGGATAAGGTATAATTTGGATGCTAGAGTGAGTTTTTTCACACAGAGGGTGGTGGGGGTATGGAATGCGCTGCCAAGTAAAGTGGTGGAGGCAGGTACTCTGGAGTTATTTAAGAAATACTTAGACGGGCACATGAACAGAATGGGAATGGAGGGGTATAGAAAACTGATTTAAAATAGGGATCATGAGCCTTGGGAGTCCCTGGAAGTGTGTAAATAGATGATGATATTGATGTACTTGTTTTTATCCTACAGGTGCTTTGGTCCACCTTGATGTCTAACGAGAGGCATACACACGATGGGTCGTGAGAGGGCTGCTCTTGGATTTTTTTCAAGAATATCCTAGTGCTTCACATCGTTAGTGTACGCTTGACCTGGACCATCTGATGGGCAACACGACAGCTCAGTGTCTATCGCTGTGCTGTGCAGATACATGGATTTGGGCCTGCGTCTGTGGAGTTTGCACATTCTCCCCATGCTTGCATGGGTTTTCTCTGGGTGCTCCGGTTTCCTCCCACATCCCAAAGATGTGCTCTTAGGCTAATTGGCAAAACAAATTCTTCCTAAATTGTCTCAAATTTGGTTATTAATCTACAGATCTATAAACATGGACATGGATCGCGGTTGAGGTGGGAACATCGAGGTGGCGGCACGGGCTCGTTGGGCCGAAGGGCCTGTTTCCCATGCTGTTTTGTTCTTTGTTCTTTGAAAAATATTCATTTAATGCCTCTCCTATCTCTTCAGACTTCACACACAACTTCCCACTACTGTCCTTATCTACTGGCCCTAATCTTACCCGAGTCATTCTTTTATTCCTGACATACCTATAGAAATATTTAAGACCTGCTAAAGACTTCTCATGTCCCCTCCTAACTCTTCTTAGCTCTCTCTTTTGCTCCTTCCTAGCTAACCTCTAACTCTTAAGAGCCCTAACAGAGCCTTCACATCTGATCTTTCCGTAAATCTCCTTCTTCCTCTTCACAAGATATTCAACTTTAGTAAACCACGGTTCCCTCGCTTGACCAGTTCTTCCCTGCCTGACAGGTACATAGAACATAGAACATTACAGCACAGAACAGGCCCTTCGGCCTTCGATGTTGCGCCGACCAATATAAAAAGCAATGCCCCTCCAAACTAAACCATTCCCTTCTCTTCCATATACTTATCAACTAACCTCTTAAACGCCACCAAACTTGGCGCATCTACAACTGCTGCAGGCAGGGCATTCCACTCCCGAACCACCCTTTGGGTAAAGAACCTACCTCTGATATCCGTCCTATAACTATCACCCCTTAATTTAAAGCTGTGTCCCCTCGTGCTAGCTTTTTCCATCCTAGGAAAAAGGCTATCACTGTCCACCCTATCTAAACCTCTAATCATCTTATATGTTTCGATTAGGTCCCCTCTTAGCCGCCTCCTTTCTAACGAAAACAACCTCAAATCCCTCAGCCTCTCTTCATAAGACCTGCCCTCCATACCAGGCAACATCCTGGTAAACCTCCTCTGTACCCTCTCCAATGCCTCCACATCTTTCTTATAATGTGGGGACCAGAACTGCACACAATACTCCAAGTGCGGCCGCACTAGAGTTTTGTACAGTTGCAACATGACGTTGCGGCTCCGAAATTCAATCCCCCTACCAATAAAAGCCAAGACTCCATATGCCTTCTTAACAACCTTCTCGACTTGACTGCCTACTTTCAGGGATCTATGCACATACACACCAAGATCCCTCTGTTCATCTAGACTACTAAGAATCCTACCATTTGCCCTATACTCTACACATTTATTATTTCTGCCATAGTGCATTACCTCACACTTTTCCACATTAAACTCCATTTGCCACCTCTCGGCCCAGCTCTGCAACTTGTCCAAGTCCCTCTGCAAACTATAACACCCCTCTTCACTATCTACCACTCCACCGACTTTAGTGTCATCTGCAAATTTACTAATCCATCCTTCAATACCCTCATCCAGATCATTTATAAAAATTACAAACAGCAGGGGCCCCAAAACAGACCCCTGAGGTACACCACTTGTCACCGAACTCCAAGATGAATATCTCCCATCAACCACCACCCTCTGTCTTCTATCTGCTAGCCAATTCCTAACCCAATTAGCTAAATCACCCTCTATCCCATACATCTGCATTTTCTGCAGAAGTCTACCATGGGCCACCTTATCAAACGCCTTACTAAAGTCCATACGTTCGTACTTATCAAGCGAGGTAGAGGGAGAGAGAGATTGAGAGGGAAAGACAGAGAGATGGATAGAAGGAGAGAGAGACAGAAGAGGAGAGACAGGAGAGAGAGAGGAGACAGAGACATAGAGAGAGAGAGAGAGAGAGAGAGAGAGAGAGAGAGAGAGAGAGAGAGAGAGAGAGAGAGAGAGAGAGACAGAGAGAGAGAGACAGAGAGAGAGAGACAGAGAGAGAGAGACAGAGAGAGAGAGACAGAGAGACAGAGAGATTGATAGAGAGCAAGAGAGAGGAAGACAGAGACTCTAACCTTCCCGCTCCCTCCCTCACTGCCCCCTCCACCCCCTCCACCACTGAGCCTTCCACCCCTCCTTCAAATGAACCTCTCAACCTCCCTCAATGACCCCCCCTTTCTTGGTGACCCCCCACACCCTCCCTCATTGACCCCCATCTTATCCCTCACAGAGTACTCCCTCCCTCAATGACCCTCCCCAGTCCTCCCTCACTGACACTCCACGCACTTCCTGGTGACCCTGGCTATCAGTGTCCTTACCTTCTGGGCGACAGTAGCAGCATTGTTCTGGTGAGCCCAGGACAAGTCTTTGACGCTGTGGGAAAAGCAGATACATGACTCAGTATCTGAGAAAGCTCATTATCCATAGTTCATTCCCCAGCTCCCTCCCTCAGAAAGCCTAGGGTCACTCACTGCCAGGAACTGGGTTCAATTGTGCTTCACACACACTGGGAAGGATATGAGGAATCAGAGATTCACCCAAATTGCTCCAAGGTTGAGGATTTTAACCACAAGGCTGGCTGGAGAAGCTGGGGCTGTTCTCCTGGGAGTGAAAGAGATCGAAGGAAGAACAGTAAAAGAATTAAGGATTAATGGGAGTGGGTGGTGGGTAAATGGAACTGAACCACTATCAGATCAGCCATGATCTTACTGAATGGTGGAGCAGGCTCAAGGGGCAGAATGGTCTACTCCTGCTCTCAGTTCTTATGTTCTTATTTGATAATAGCAGATACAATGGTGACAGCTTTAGATAAGAAGATGAAGAGAAGCTCTTCCTATTAGCTAATCTTTCCAACATTCTGTCATGTAAATCACTTTAAACTTGATGTTGGAAAAAATGGACACTGATTGGCCAGCTGAATGCAGCCATATTGGAAATCTGTCTCCATGGAAATTTATCACCTCCAGTCTCCGGGTGTTAGATTCCCGCTGCCATTTGCTTCCCCATCTCCAACCTGAACACATCTGAGAACATTGCCAAAAGAGGCAACAGAGACATGGAGGAAAACATCTACCACACAGCGAGTAGCCAGGCTCCGGAATATTCTATCAGAGAGATCAGGTGATGATCTGGAATGTTCTATCAGAGAGATCGGGGAATGATCTAGAATGTTCTATCAGAGAGATCGGGGAATGATCTGGAATGATCTATGAAAGGATGCTTACAAGGATGCTGCCTGGATTGGGAGGCAGGCCTTATGAAGATAGGTTGAGGGAGCTGGGACTCTTCTCACTGGAGAGACGTAGGTTGAGAGGCGACCTGATAGAGGTTTATAAAATGTTGAGAGGAATAGATAGGGTGGACTCTCAGAGACTATTTCCCCGAGCTGAAATGGTCACTACGAGAGGACACAGATTTAAGGTGCAGGGAAGCAAATACAAAGGAGATGTCGGGTAGGTTTTTCACTCAGAGGGTGGTGAGTGAATGGAACCGACTGCCGTCGGAGGTTGTTGAGGCAAACTCACTGGAGTCTTTTAAAAGACTTCTGGATGAGTATATGGAAAAGAATAGGATAGGGGGTTATAGATAGGTCTGTGGATTGGTAGATGTGATCGGCGCAACTCGTGGGCCGAAGGGCCTGTTTGTGCTGTATTGTTCTATGTTCTTACTATAAATTGGAGCAGTGGGAAATCCCAATACTCTACACAGGTAGAGTATCCCACCCTCCCCCCTCCTCTAACCTAAAAGAGAGAGAGAGAGCAGGTAAGATTGTTTTTTCTATCTGTTTTTTGTGTAGCTGTAAGGGCTTTGGCTCATAGGGCTTAAGCATAAAGGGTGAGACAGCGTAAGTTATAAGTTTTTATTACTTTTTCCTCTGTGTTTCTAAAGGAGGGCAAATAATGGGTGTGAGGCCGGCATGTTGTTCCCAGTGCCAGATGTGGGAGGTCTTGGAGGCTACTGGTCTCCCAGACATCCATACCTGTGCTCGGTGTGTAGAGCTGCAGTTCCTAAGGGATGGGGTTAAGGAACTGGAGATGCAGCTTGAGGATCTTCGTCTCATTAGGGAAAACGAGGAGATAATCGACAGGAGTTATCAACAGGTGGTCACACCAGGGCAACGAGAAGAAGGCAAGTGGGTAACTATCAGGAAGGGGAAAACTCGGGTCATGGAGAGCACACCGGAGGGTGTCTCCCTTCATAATAAGTACTCCTGCTTGAGTATTACTGGGGAAGGCAACTCATCCGAGGGAGGCAGCAGTGGCCCGATCTCTAAACCTGAGCCAGTATGCAAAAAATCTAAGGAAGAGAGAGGCAAGGCGATACTAATAGGGGACTCCACTGTGAGGGGTTCTGACAGGCGTTTTTGTTGACGCAGGAGAGAGTCGCGGATGGTGGTTTGTCTTCCTGGAGCTGGGATCTGGGATGTTTCTGGACGCCTCCCAGACATCTTGAAAGGGGAGGGTGAGGAACCTGAAGTTGTGGTGCATAAAGGTACTGCAGACATAGGCAGGAAGAGGGAGGCAGTCATCAAAAGGGATTATAGAGAACTGGTAGGAAGCTGAGGAGGAGAAAAGTGAAGGCAGTAATTTCAGGATTGCTGCCTGCGCCTCGGGAGAATGAGAGCAGGAATGGAATGAGGTGGAGGATGAATGCATGGCTGAGGGACTGGAGCAGGGGGCAGGGATTCAGGTTCATAGATCATTGGGATCTCTTTAGGGGCAGGTGTGACCTGTACAGTAAGGACGGGTGGCACTTGAACCCTAGGGGGACTAATATCTTGGCAGGTAGACTAGCTAGGGCTACTGGGGAGTCTTTAAACTAGAAAAGCTGGGGGGTGGGAATACCGATGGGACGGTGAATAAGGAGGTTAGTTCCCAGGTAGGGAAGGACTGTAGGCACTCTGAGAGGGGGGTTAGACAGGTGGTGGAAAAGGGAAATATCCTGACTGAGGGGCTGAGGTGTGTCTATTTTAATGCCAGGAGTGTAGTAAATAAGGTAGATGAGCTTAGGGCGTGGATTGCTGCTTGGGAGTGTGATGTGGTGGCCATTACAGAGACTTGGTTGTCTCAGGGACAGGACTGGGTACTTCAGGTGCCGGGATTCAGGTGCTTCAGGAGGGACAGGGTTGGGGGCAAAAGAGGAGGTGGTGTGGCACTGTTGATCAGGGACAGTGTCATGGCTGTAGAGAAGGTGGAAGACGGGGAGGGATTGTCTACGGAGTCTCTGTGGGTGGAAGTTAGGAACAGCAAAGGCTCGATAACTTTGCTGGGTGCATTCTATAGGCCGCTCAATAGCGACAGGGAGCTTGAGGTGCAGATAGGGAAACAAATCCAAGACAGATGTAGAAATAACAGGGTTGTCGTGATGGGAGATTTCAATTTCCCAAACATCGACTGGAATATCCCAAGGGTAAGGGTTTTGGATGGTGTGGAGTTTGTTAGGTGTGTTCAGGAACATAGAACATAGAACATTACAGCACAGAACAGGCCTTTCAGCCTTCGATGTTGCGCCGACCAATATAAAACGCAATGCCCCTCCAAACTAAACCATTCCCTTCTCTTCCATATACTTATCAACTAACCTCTTAAACGACACCAAACTTGGCGCATCTACAACCGCTGCAGGCAGGGCATTCCACTCCCGAACCACCCTTTGGGTAAAGAACCTGCCTCTGATATCCGTCCTATAACTATCACCCCTTAATTTAAAGCTGTGTCCCCTCGTGCTAGCTTTCTCCATCCTAGGAAAAAGGCTATCACTGTCCACCCTATCTAAACCTCTAATCATCTTATATGTTTCGATAAGGTCCCCTCTTAGCCGCCTCCTTTCTAACGAAAACAACCTCAAATCCCTCAGCCTCTCTTCATAAGACCTGCCCTCCATACCAGGCAACATCCTGGTAAACCTCCTCTGTACCCTCTCCAATGCCTCCACATCTTTCTTATAATGTGGGGACCAGAACTGCACACAATACTCCAAGTGCGGCCGCACTAGAGTTTTGTACAGTTGCAACATGACGTTGCGGCTCCGAAATTCAATCCCTCTACCAATAAAAGCCAAGACTCCATATGCCTTCCTAACAACCTTCTCGACCTGACTGCCTACTTTCAGGGATCTACGCACATACACACCAAGATCCCTCTGTTCATCTAGACTACTAAGAATCCTACCATTTGCCCTATACTCTACACATTTATTATTTCTGCCATAGTGCATTACCTCACACTTTTCCACATTAAACTCCATTTGCCACCTCTCGGCCCAGCTCTGCAACTTGTCCAAGTCCCTCTGCAAACTATAACACCCCTCTTCACTATCTACCACTCCACCGACTTTAGTGTCATCTGCAAATTTACTAATCCATCCTTCAATACCCTCATCCAGATCATTTATAAAAATTACAAACAGCAGGGGCCCCAAAACAGACCCCTGAGGTACACCACTTGTCACCGAACTCCAAGATGAATATCTCCCATCAACCACCACCCTCTGTCTTCTATCTGCTAGCCAATTCCTAACCCAATTAGCTAAATCACCCTCTATCCCATACATCTGCATTTTCTGCAGAAGTCTTCCATGGGCCACCTTATCAAACGCCTTACTAAAGTCCATATGTTTCCTGACACAGTACGTGGAAAAGCCTACGAGAGGAGAGGCTGCACTTGACCTGGTGCTTGCTAATGAGCCAGGGCAGGTGTCGGATCTCACGGTAGGTGAGCATCTTGGGAATGGAGATCATAATTCTATCTCTTTCACGATAGCGATGGAAAGAGATAGGATCAGGCAGGCTAGGAAGGTGTATGTCTGGAGTAAGGGGAAATATGAAAACATTAGGCAGGTAACTGGACGTATAAACTGGAAGGAGGTGTTCTTCGGGAAGAGTACAGAAGGGAAGTGGCGGTTTTTCAAGGAATGTTTGTCTGGGGCACTGCAAGACAATGTTCCGAGGAGTCAAGGAGGTTCTGGTAAGACGTGGGAACCGTGGTGCACGAAGGTTGTGGTGAACCTAGTTAGGAAGAAAAAAAAGGTGTATAAAAGGTTCAGAGAGCTAGGGGATGTTAGGGATCTAGAGGAGTATAAGGTGTGTAGAAGGGAACTTAAAAAGGAAATTAGGAGAGCCAGAAGGGGTCATGAGAAGGCCTTGGCAGGTCAGATTAAGGAGAATCCCAAGGCCTTCTACAAATATGTGAAAAGTAAAAGGATGAGAAGAGAAGGGATAGGACCTATGAAAGGTGAAGGGGGAAAAGTCTGTGTGAATCCAGAAGAAATGGCAGAGGTGCTTAACGAGTACTTTGCCTCAGTATTCACGGTGGAAAGTGAACTGGGAGATTGCACTTCAGGTTTGAGACATACGGAAAAGATTGAGTATGTGGATATTAGGAAAGAGGATGTGTTAGACCTGCTAAATTCTATCAAGTTATACAAGTCGCCGGGACCAGATAGGATGTACCCCAGGTTATTGTGGGAAGTGAGGGAAGTGGTTGCAGAGCCCCTGGCGATGATCTTTGTGTCGTCCACGGAAACGGGAGAGGTTCCGGAGGATTGCGGATGTCGTTCCTATCTTTAAGAAAGGGAACAGGGATAGTCCAGGAAATTACCGACCGGTGAGTTTGACTTCAGTGTTTGGTAAGCTGATGGAGAGGCTTCTGAGGGATAAGATATATGAATATTTGGAGAAGTTTGGACTGATTAGAAATAGTCAGCATGGTTTTGTCAAGGGCAGGTCATGCCTTAGGAGCCTAGTTGAGCTCTTCGAAAATGTGACTGAACACATTGACGAAGGAAGGGCGGTGGACATAGTGTACATGGACTTTACTAAGGCGTTTGATAAGGTCCCACATGCAAGGCTTCTGGAGAAGTTGAGAGGGTATGGGATCCAAGGGGCTTTGGCCTCATGGATCCAGAACTGGCTTACTGGCAGAAGGCAGAGAGTGGTTGTGGATGGGTCTTGTTCTGCATGGAGGTCGGTAACCAGTGGAGTGCCCCAGGGATCTGTTCTGACACCCCTGCTGTTTGTTATTTTCATAAATGACCTGGATGAGGAAGTGGAGGGATGGGTTAGTAAGTTCGCCGATGATACAAAGGTCGGTGGTGTTGTGGATGGTCTGGAGGGATGCCAAAAGTTGCAGCGGGACATAGACAGGATGCTAGACTGGGGGGAGAATGGCAGATGGACTTCAACGCGGATAAATGTGTAGTGGTCCATTTTGGGAGGAATAATGGGATGAAGGAGTACAATATAAGGGGTAGGAGTCTTAGCTGTGTTGTAGAGCAGAAGGATCTCGGGGTCCGGGTTTATAGGAATATTAAATTGGCCTCGCAGGTGGAGGAAGTGGTCAAGAAGGCGTACGGTGTACTGGCCTTCATTAATCGAAGAATATAGAGTTTAGGAGCCAGGAGGTAATGATGCAGCTCTATAAGACTCTTGTCAGACCCCAGTTGGAGTATTGTGCGCAGTTCTGGTCGCCTCATTATAGGAAGGATGTGGAGGCTATTGAGAGGGTTCAGAGGAGATTTACAAGGATGCTGCCTGGATTGGGAGGCAGGTCTTATGAAGATAGGTTGAGGGAGCTGGGACTCTTCTCACTGGAGAGACGTAGGTTGAGAGGCAACCTGATAGAGGTTTATAAAATGTTGAGAGGGATAGATCGGGTGGACTCTCAGAGACTATTTCCCCGAGCTGAAATGGTCACTACGAGAGGACACAGATTTAAGGTGCAGGGAAGCAAATACAAAGGACATGTCAGGGGTAGGTTTTTCACTCAGAGGGTGGTGAGTGAATGGAACCGACTGCCGTCGGAGGTTGTTGTGGCAAACTCACTGGGGTCTTTTAAAAGACTTCTTGATGAGTATATGGAAAAGAATAGGGTAGGCAGTTATAGATACGTCTGTGTATTGGTAGATGTGATCGGCGCAACTTGTGGGCCGAAGGGTCTGTTTGTGCTATATTGTTCTATGTTCTATGTTCAGTAGCCCTAGCCAGTTTTCCCGCCAAAATATTAGTTCCCCCTAGAATTCAAGTGCCACCCATCCTTACTGTACAGGTCGCACCTGCCCCTAAAGAGGTCCCAATGATCTATGAACCTGAATCCCTGCCCCCTGCTCCAGTCCCTCAGCAATGCATTCATCCTCCCCCTCATTTGATTCCTGCTCTCATATTCTCCCGAGGCGCAGGCAGCAATCCTGAAATTACTACCTTTGCTTTTCTCTTCCTCAGCTTCCTACCCAGTTCTCTATAATCCCTTTTGACGACTGCCACCCTCTTCCTGCCTATGTCTGCAGTACCTATATGCACCTCTCTTTAACCTGTGTTTAACCCTCTCTCCACTCACATTCTCCGTAACTTAAAGACTTGATTACCTGTAAAGTCTCACATTCCAGCCATTATTTTGTAAACTGAGTTTGTTTCTTTATATACTTTGTTTGTGAACACAACACCACTCACCTGATGAAGGACCAGCGTTCCGAAATCTAGTGGCTTTTTCCACCAAATAAACCTATTGGACTTTAATCTTGTATTGTTAATCTTCTTGCTGTGTTTACCCCAGTCCAATGCCGGCATCTCCACATCAGGAGAATTTTAGATCCAATGGACATAGAATCGAAGTGGCAGCAGGTGTAGAGGGGAATGAGGAAGAATGTTTTTACAGAGGGTACTGGGTGTTTGGGATTCACTGCCCGAGTTAGTGATGGAGGCAGAGACCCTAAAAGTACCTGGATCTGCATCCATAGTGCTGTAAGTACCGGGTGCAGGAAGGTGGGATTAGAAAGAGCATCTGGTATCCTCAAATTGGTATGGACATGATGGGCTGAAGGTTTCGGTGGCTTTAATTATCCTTATTTAAGTTTAGCATAGTTGTTTCTGAGACAGGTTCCTCACTCTCAAACTGGACACTAAATATTCACGTCTAACCGGCTGAATGGTCCCATCCTGGGGGTGCGGGGGGGGCACCCTGGGAAAATGGTCTCTACTGAATCTTCAGTAGCTGCAGCATGTTACTGTGCAGAGGGACCTGGGAATCCTTGTGCACGAATCACAAAAACCCAGTCTGCAGGTACAGCAGGTGATTAAGAAGGCGAATGGGATGTTGGCCTTTATAGCGAGGGGGATAGAATATAAAAGCAGGGAGGTCTTGCTGCAACTGTACAAGGCACTGGTGAGGCCACAGCTGCAGTACTGTGTGCAGTTTTAGTCGCCACATTTGAGAAAGGATATATTGGCCTTGGAGGGAGAGCAGAGAAGGTTCACCAGGCTGATACCGGAGATGAGTGGGTTAGATTATGAGGAGAGATTGAATAGACTAGGTTTTTACTTGTTGGAGTTTAGACGGCTGAGAGGGGGTCTTATAGAGACGTATAAGATAATGAAGGGGATGGATAGAACATAGAACATAGAACATTACAGCGCAGTACAGGCCCTTCAGCCCTCGATGTTGCGCCGGCCAGTGGACCCTCTAACCTAAACTATTCCAATATCATCCATATGCCTATCCACCGAACATTTGAATGCCCCAAAAGTAGGCAAGTCCACAACTGCTGCAGGCAGGGCATTCCACGCTCTCACCACCAAGATAGGGTAGAGGTTGAGAGATTCTTCCCACTTAGAAAGGATAACAGGACTAGAGGGCATAGCCTCAAAATAAGTGGGGCAGGGGGGGCTTAGATCAGAGTTGAGGAGGAATTTCTTCACTCAAAAGGTGGTGAATCTCTGGAATTCTCTGCCAGTTGAAGTGGTGGAAGCTACGTTGCTGAATAGATTTAAGTCACGGGTAGATAGGTTTCTGATTGACAAGGGAATTAAGGGTTATGGGGAGAAAGTGGGAAAGTGGAACTGAACCATTACAGATCAGCCATGATCTTATTGAATGGCGGGGCAGGCTCGAGGGGCTGGATGGCCGACTCCTGCTCCTATTTCTTATGTTCTCATGTTCACAAACCCCAAAGCGATGACAACGCGAGGCCAGGTGTTACCTGGTCCTTACCTGTGGACATCCCAGGGCTGTATACGGACAGTATGTGGAGCAGTCAACTTGGAGCTGTTCAAAACATTGACAAACTTCACACTGGCCAACTCGCCAACGCTCCCCTACTGAATAGGACCTGCCCTGGAACTGACAATCCTGGCACAGGGGAGTCTGACATCTGAAACAGTCACACAGAGAGAAGGAATATGAATGGACCAATTAGGAGTAAGCATAGGCCCTCTGGCCTGTTGTGCTGAGATCATAACAGATCAGATTGTGATTTCACATCAGCCCCCTGACTGACCCTTCACCTCCCAGGTTCATCAATAATCTCTCCACATCACACTGACCCTGTCTCCGCCATTCTCTGGGGAACAGGGTTCCAAACACCTGTCCCCATCCCAGAGGAATATATTCCTCAAATCATCAATGAAGGTTGCGGGGTGAGGGGGGGGGAATCCACTCAGCAGCCACCTGCCACCCCCTCAGGATTATATATATTAGTCAGATCACACCTCATTATTCTACACACCCATGAACTCCTGTTCAAACTTTCCTCATCCTGTCCATAGATCTCAGACAGCAGAAGGGTAGTGAAAAGGACAGGTGGTACACTTGCCTTTATCAATTTGATTTGATTTATTATTGTCACATGTCTTAATATACAGTGTAAAGTATTGTTTCTTATCCATCCTGCAGACAACGCATACCGTAAAGATTGAGCAATATTTCCCACTTTTCATTAAGATTCACATTGTGTATCAACAAGAGAATAATTGTACTTTTAATCATTCTCAGGATGTGGATGCTGCTGAATCAGGGACAGATAGATTATTCACGGAAGAATCATTCTGACAATGCTTGAATATTGATCATTTAAGGAGATTGATTTGGTTTGATTTATTATTGTCACATGTATTAACATACAGTAAAAAGTATTGTTTCTTGTGCGCTATACAGACAAAGCACACAATTCATAAAGAAGGAGAAAGTGCAGAGTGTAATGGTACAGACATAGCTAGGGTGTAGAGGAAAATCAACTTAATGCGAGGTAGGGTCCATTCAAAAATCTGACAGCAGCAGGGAAGAAGCTGTTCTTGAGTCAGTTAGTGCGTGACCGCAGATTTTTGTATCCTTTTCTCGATGGAAAAAGGTGGGAGAATGTCCGGGGTGCGTGGGGTCGTTAATTACGCTGGCTGCTTTCCCGAGACAGCCGGAAGTGTAGACAGAGTCAATGAATGGGAGGCTGGTTTGAGTGATGGATTGGGCTACATTCACAATCTTTTGTAATTCCTTGTGGTTTTGGGCAGAGCTGGAGCCCATACCAAGCTGTGATACAATCAGAAAGAATGCTTTCTATGGGGCATCTGTAAAAGTTGGTGAGAGTCATAGCAGACATGCCAAATTTCCTTAGTCTTCTGAGGAAATAGAGGCATTGGTGGGTTTTCTTAACTATAGTGTCAGCGTGGGGGGGACCAGGACAGGTTGTTGGTGATCTGGACACCTAAAAACATGAAGTTCTCGACCATTTCTACTTCATCCCCGTTGATGTAGACAGGGGCATGTTCTCCTTTACACTTCCAGAAATTGATGACAATCTCTTTTATTTTGTTGAGATTGAGGGAGAGATTATTGTTGCTGCTCCAGTTCACCAGATTCTCGATCTCATTCCTGTTCTCTGTCTCATCATTGTCTGAGATCCGACCCACTATGGTGATGTCATCAGCAACCTTGAAAATTGAAATGGAGGGGAATTTGGCCACAAACTCAGGTGTATAAGGAATATAGGAAGTTATATACTATAGTATATACTATATACTATACTCGTCCTCAAAGTTGTGCCGAACTATGTCCAAATCCAAGATCAAGCTATCCTACTCCCTATCATTCTGGTGTGCTCCATGTGCCTATCCAATAACAGTTTGAAAGTTCAAGTGTCCGATTCCACTATCACAGCAGGCAGTGTATTCCACACTCCAACCAATCTCTGAGTGAAGAATCTACCTCTGACATCCCTCCGATATCTCCCTCCATGAACCTTATAGTTATGCCCCCTAGTAACAGTGACATCCACCCAAGGAAATAGTCTCTGAATGTCCACTCTATCAATCCCCCTCATCATCTTATAAACTTCCATTAAATCGCCTCTCGTCTTCCTCCACTCTAAAGAGAAAAGCCCCAGCTCCCTCAGCCTTTCCTCATAAGACCAGGCAAACCAAACCAGGCAACATCCTGATAAATCTCCTCTGCACTCTCTCCAATGCTTCTACATCCTTCTTATAGTGAGGTGACCAGAACTGAACACAATATTCCAAATGTGATCTCACCAACATCTGGTATAGTTGTAGCATAACCCCACGGCTCTTAAACTCAAACTGCCTGTTAATAAACACTAACACACTATAAGCTTGCTTCACGGCTTTATCCACTTGAGTGACAACCTTCAGAGATCTGTGGATATGAACCCCAAATCACACTGTTCCTCCACATTCCTCAGAACTTGGCCGTTGACCCTGAAATCAAGTTTGTCCTACCAAAATGAATCATCTCGCACTTATCAGGGTTAAACTCCATCTGCCACTTTTCAGCCCAGCTCTGCATCCTATGTCTCTTTGCAGCCTATAAGAGCCCTCCACCACATCCACTACTCCACCAATGGTGTCCTCAGCAAATTTACTAACCCACCCTTCAGCCCACTCTTCCAAGTTATTGATAAAAATCACAAATAGCAGAGGACCCAGCACTGATCCCTGTGGTACACCGCCGGTAACTGGCCTCCAGTCGGAAATATTCCTTCCACCACCACCCTCTGTCTTCTATGATACAGCCAGTTACTTATCCAATTGGCCAAATTTCCTCCTATCCCACACCTCATTACTTTCTGCACCAGTCTGTCATGAGGGACCTTGTCAAAGACCTTACTGAAATCCATGTAGACAACATCCACTGCCTCACTCTCATCAATCATCTTCATCACTTCCTCAGTAAACTCGATCAAGTTAGTGAGACACAACATACCCTTCACAAAACCATGCCATGCTTGACACACTTATTCTTCATCCTTACAGGAATGTGCCTGCCCTATAATCAGGGCAAATACGAGGTGATGCATTTTGTTAGATCCCATTCAGGTGGGGGCTATAAAATAAATGGTAGAACCATCAGGAGGATATTCACACACACCTGGGTGTGCAGGTCCACAGATCCTTAAAAGTAGCAGCACAGGTGGAAAAGATGGTGACGAAATGAGGTAATTCACTTTGGCAGGAATAATAAATGTGTAGAGTATAGGGCTAATGGAAGAATTCTTAATAATGTTGACAAACAGAGGGATCTTGGTGTATTTGTGCATAGATCCCTGAAAGTTGGCAATCACGTCGATAAGGCTGTTAAGAAGGCATATGGAGTCTTAGCTTCTTTGGTAGGGGGATTGAATTTCGGAGCCGCAACGTCGTGTTGCAACTGTACAAAACTCTAGTGTGGCCGCACTTGGAGTATTGTGTGCAGTTCTGGTCCCCACATTATAAGAAAGATGTGGAGGCATTGGAGAGGGTACAGAGGAGATTTACCAGGATGTTGCCTGGTATGGAGGGCAGGTCTTATGAAGAGAGGCTGAGGGATTTGAGGTTGTTTTCGTTAGAAAGGAGGCGGATAAGAGGGGACCTAATCGAAACATATAAGATGATTAGAGGTTTAGATAGGGTGGACAGTGATAGCCTTTTTCCTAGGATGGAGAAAGCTAGCACGAGGGGACACAGCTTTAAATTAAGGGGTGATAGTTATAGGACGGATATCAGAGGTAGGTTCTTTACCCAGAGGGTGGTTAGGGAGTGGAATGCCCTGCCTGCGGCAGTTGTAGATGCGCCAAGTTTGGTGGCTTTTAAGAGGTTAGTTGATAAGTTTATGGAAGAGAAGGGAATAGTTTAGTTTGGAGGGTCATTGCTTTTTTCATAATTGGTCGGCGCAACATCGAAGGCTGAAGGGCCTGTTCTGCACTGTAATGTTCTATGTTGAAGACTGGAGGATGGCAAATGTTGTCCCTTTGTTCAAAAAGGGGAGTAGGGACCATCCTGGAAATTATAGACCGGTGAGCCTGACTTCTGTTGTGGGCAAGGTCTTGGAAAGAATTATAAGGGATAGGATTTATAAGCATCTAGAGAGAAATAAATTGATTAGGGATAGTCAGCACGGTTTTGTGAAGGGTAGGTCGTGCCTCACAAACCTTATTGAGTTTTTTGAGGAGGTGACCAAAGAGGTAGATAAGGGTAAGGCAGTTGATGTAGTGTATATGGATTTTAGCAAAGCGTTTGATAAGGTTCCCCATGGTAGGCTACTGCAGAAAGTGCAGATGCATGGGATTGAAGGTGATTTAGCAGTTTGGATTAGGAATTGGCTAGCTGATAGAAGACAGAGGGTGGTGGTTGATGGGAAATATTCAACCTGGAGTGCAGTTACAAGTGGTGTACCTCAAGGATCTGTTTTAGGGCCACTGCTGTTTGTCATTTTTATAAATGACCTAGATGAGGGTGTAGAGGGTTGGATTAGTAAATTTGCTGACGATACCAAAGTGGGGGGAGTTGTAGATAGCGAGGATGGATGTTACAGTTTGCAGAGGGACACAGATAGGTTGCAGAGCTGGGCCGTGAGGTGGCAAATGGAATTCAATACGGATAAGTGTGAGGTGATTCACTTTGGTAGGAATAACAGGCATATGAAATATAGGGTTAATGGAAGGACACTTAATAGCGTTGTCGAGCAGAGGGATCTTGGGGTACAAGTACATAGCTCTTTGAAAGTTGGCACCCAGGTTGATAAAGTTGTTAAGAAGGCGTACGATGTGTTAGCTTTTATTGGTAGAGGGATTGAATTTAGGAGCCGTGAGGTTATGTTACAACTGTACACAACTCTGGTGCGGCTGCACTTGGAGTATTGCGTACAGTTCTGGTCACCGCATTATAAGAAAGATGTGGAAGCATTGGAAAGGGTGCAGAGGAGGTTTACCAGGATGTTGCCTGGTATGGTGGGAAGGCCTTATGAGGAAAGGCTGAGGGACCTGAGGTTATTTTCATGAGAGAGAAGAAGGTTACGCGGTGACCTAATTGAGGCGTATAAGATGATCAAGGGATTGGATAGGGTGGATAGTGAGAGCCTTTTTCCTCGGATGGTGATGACCAACACGAGGAGACATAACTTTAAATTAAGAGGTGGTAGTTATAGGACGGATGTCAGAGGCAGGTTCTTTACACAGAGGGTGGTGAGAGCGTGGAATGCCCTGCCTGCAGCAGTTGTGGACTCGCCTACTTTGGGGGCATTCAAATGTTCAGTGGATAGGCATATGGGTGATATTGGAATAGTTTAGGTTAGAGGGTCCACTGGCCGGCACAACATCGAGGGCCGAAGGGCCTGTACTGCGCTGTAATGTTCTATGTTAGCATGTGGCATGATTGTCTTTGGCCAGGACACCGCGTATAAAAGTTGGCAAATTATGTTACAGTTGTTTAAAATGTTGGTTAGGCCACATTCGAATACTGTGTCTGGTTCTGATCGCCACACTACCAGAAGGATGTGGAGGCTTTGGAGAGAGTGCAGAGAAGGTTCACCAGGATGTTGCCTGGTATGGAGGGCATTAGCTATGATGAGAGATTGGGTAAAGTGGGATCGTTCTCCCTGGAAAGACGGAAGTTGAGGGGCAACCTGATAGAAGTTTGTAGTATTATGATGGGTATGGATAGGGTGAACAGTTGGAAGTTTCTTCCCAGGGCAGAAATGACAATTACAGGGGCACAAGTTCAAAATAAGGTGAGAAAAATTCAGTGGAGATTTGTGAGGGGGAGTGTTTACACAGAGGGTGGTGAGAAGCTGGAATGCTCTGCCAAGTGAGACAGGGACATTCAACACATTTAAGACTTATCTGGATAGATAAGGTGGGAAATAGAGGAATATAAAGGGTTAGGTTAGATAGAACCTAACCCTTGGTGCAGGTGCCTGATTGGTGCAGGCTGGGAGGGCTGAAGGGCCTGTTCCTGTGCTGCCTGTTCTTTGTTCTCTTTGGCTCTACAGGTGTGGGAAAATATTCTTATTTTATATTTAATTCCCCTTACAATAAACATCAAAACTCTGAACCCTAAAAATCCTGAACCCCAAAACACCATACTTCAAATTACAGAGCCAAAACCCAGGAATGTGAATTTCAGTGTGAGAACCTTCCAGAAATAATTCCCAATGCCAGCGAGGGAATTACCTTCGAGCTTTACGATAGATTCCACGGCACGGGTTGCCGCGTCCATGTTGTTTGGGGTTATTGGGGCTGCGAAATGACCACTGGACACTCTGAACACCACAGGGGCCCAAACATTCACCCCACAGAGACCAACTTGACCATCCGCAGTCCACTGAGATCGGGAAAAAGCAAAAATGTCAGGATTCAAACAGCTGGAACACAACAGCAATTCCCTTTGAATATCAGCCTCTTATCATTGACACCCCTCAATCCCCGGAATCCCCCCGCGCTCCCCGGAATCTCCCTCACTCATTGAGATCTCGGAATTTGCCTCGATCCTCAGTGGGTGTTTCTGAAATTTAATGCTCTCTCATCACTCACTCGGTCCCCTGGTTCACTACAGTTACCCAAAACCTCCCCCATAACCTCTAATCCTCATTACCGTCTCCCCCCTCCCTCTCACTCAGCCTAAATCCCAGTTCAAAGTTCACACCTCACGACCCCCAATTCCCGCTTGGGCCAAGTACCATCCACAGTCTTATATCCCATTCTTGAAATTCCATCAATAACTCCCCCCTCGAGCTTGCCCACCCCACAGCACATTCCCTCTGTAAACTCGAACAGATTAAACCTGGACCCTGCCCTCAGACCCTCACGACCCCATCAATCTCTATCCTCATGTATTCTGTGTCTCTGACACATGCGGTATCTCGGATCCTAATTTATCCTGGATTTCTGTCACCTTTGTCCCTGAACTTCCGCCTCCTTACCTGAACACTCGGGGTTGTCGTAACAGGATTGCAGGTGGCCCTGTTGACAGGTACAGATCTCACAGTTCACCTTGACCAGTTGACCAGGCCAGTATTTCAATCCATCCACGTGACAGGGGCAGTCCGCAGGGACGACACATCGCTGGTTATCATCCAACAACAACCCCTGTGGGCACCAGCAACCTGGGCACAACACAACACAGTTCAGAGAGGACTGGGAGACACATGGGGCAATCCTGGACCTACCCTCCCTCAAGTATTTACCTCTCAGCTACTCTCCCTCCAATATTCACCCTGTGCCCACTTTCCCTCGAGTATTTACCCCTCATCCATCGTACCCATGTAACTATCTAAATGCTTTTTAAAAGATAAAATTGTACCCGCCTCCACTACTACCTCTGGCAGCTTGTTTCAGACACTCAGTTACATGGCTACTATACATATAGAGGGATATGGACCAAATGTGGGCAATTGGGACTAGCTTAATGGTTAAAAAAAACAAGGAAGCATGGACAAGTTGGGCCAAAGGGCCTGTTTCCATGTTGTAAAGCTCTCTGACTTCATGACTCCCACTTACCAGACATCCCTTTACCTTCCCACAGATTGTCCCAGTCAACTTTTAACATTTCCTGCCTGATAGCTGGGTTTGCCCCAATGTAGAATTTTAACTTTTGGGCTAGACCTATCACTCTCCATAATTATCTTAATACTAATGGAATTACGGTCACTGGTTCCAAAGTGATCGCTCACTAACAATTCTCTCACCTGCTCTTCCTTATTTCCCAAGAGGAACATAGAACATAGAACATAGAACAATACAGCACAGAACAGGCCCTTCGGCCTTCGATGTTGTGCCGACCAAAATAAAAAGCAATGCCCCTCCAAACTAAACCATTCCCTTCTCTTCCATATACTTATCAATTAACCTCTTAAACGCCACCAAACTTGGCGCATCTACAACAGCTGCAGGCAGGGCATTCCACTCCCTAATCACTCTTTGAGTAAAGAACCTACCTCTGATATCCGTCCTATAACTCATACCCCTTAATTTAAAGCTGTGTCCCCTCGTGCTAGCTTTCTCCATCCTAGGAAAAAGGCTATCACTGTCCACCCTATCTAAACCTCTAATCATCTTATATGCTTCAATAAGATCCCCTCTTAGCCGCCTCCTTTCTAACGAAAACAACCTCAAATCCTTCAACCTCTCTTCATAGGACCTGCCCTCCATACCAGGCAACATCCTGGTAAACCTCCTCTGTACCCTCTCCAATGCCTCCACATCTTTCTTATAATGTGGCGACCAGAACTGCACACAATACTCCAAGTGCGGCCGCACTAGAGTTTTGTACAGCTGCAACATGATGCTGCGGCTCCTAAATTCAATCCCCCTACCAATAAAAGCTAAGACTCCATAAGCCTTCTTAACAACTTTATCCACTTGACTGCCTACTTTCAGGGATCTATTTGACACCAGTGGGAAGCTGTGCGTGGAGCCTGAAGAGATTGGTGAGGCACTGAATAAATATTTCTCTTCGGTATTCACGCAGAGTGCTGGAAATGTAGCTGTGGAGAGCACTGAGGTACAGGGTTGCAAATTGGGGAGTATTGTAGTAGATAGGGAGGATGTGTTAGAAATTCTCGAGGGTTTGAAGTTGGATAAGTCCCCTGGGCCGGACGGGATTTACCCTAGGATTCTCTGGGAGGCAAGAGAGGAGATTGCAGAGCCTCTGGCTCTGATCTTCAGGTCCTCGTTGGTTACGGGTGTGGTTCCGGAGGACTGGAGGATGGCGAATGTGGTCCCATTGTTTAAGAAGGGGAAGAGAGACCTTCCTGGGAATTATAGGCCAGTGAGTCTTACTTCTGTGGTGGGCAAGGTATTGGAGAGAATTATTAGGGATAGGATTTATAGTTATTTAGAGAGAAATGAATTGATTGGGGATAGTCAGCATGGTTTCGTGAAGGGTAGGTCATGCCTTACTAACCTCATTGAGTTTTTTGAGAAAGTGACCAGAGAGGTGGATGGGGGTAAGGCGGTTGATGTAGTATATATGGACTTTAGTAAGGCTTTTGATAAGGTGGCCCATGGAAGACTTCTACAGAAAATGCAGATGTGTGGAATAGAGGGTGATTTAGCTAATTGGATTAGAAATTGGCTGGCAGATAGAAGACAGAGGGTGGTGGTTGATGGGAGATATTCATCGTGGAGTTCG
This sequence comes from Sphyrna mokarran, assembly GCA_024679065.1. Classification (NCBI taxonomy): domain Eukaryota; kingdom Metazoa; phylum Chordata; class Chondrichthyes; order Carcharhiniformes; family Carcharhinidae; genus Sphyrna; species Sphyrna mokarran. Next base: position 258,454 of record JAGIQG010000007.1, on the reverse strand, counting down.
GTGACGAGTGGTGTGCCTCAGGGGTCTGTTTTGGGGCCCCTGCTGTTTGTAATTTTTATAAATGATCTGGATGAGGGTATTGAGGGATGGATCAGTAAATTTGCAGATGATACTAAAGTTGGTGGTGTGGAGATAGTGAAGAGGGGTGTTTAGTTTACAGAGTGACTTGGACAAGTTGCAGAGCTGGGCCGAGAGTGGCAAATGGAGTTTAATGTGGAAAAGTGTGAGGTAATGCACTTTGGCAGGAACAATAAATGTGTAGAGTATAGGGCTAATGGTAGGGCTCTTAATAGTGTTGAGGACACAAACTTATCAACTAACCTCTTAAACGCCACCAAACTTGGCGCATCTACAACTGCCGCAGGCAGGGCATTCCACTCCCTAACCACCTTGGGTAAAGAACCTACCTCTGATATCCGTCCTATAACTATACACCCCTTAATTTAAAGCTGTGTCCCCTCGTGCTAGCTTTCTCCATCCTAGGAAAAAGGCTATCACTGTCCACCCTATCTAAACCTCTAATCATCTTATATGTTTCATAAGGTCTCCTCTTAGCCGCCTCCTTTCTAACGAAAACAACTCTCAAATCCCTCAGCCTCTCTTCATAAGACCTGCCCTCCATACCAGGCAACATCCTGGTAAACCTCCTCTGTACCCTCTCCAATGCCTCCACATCTTTCTTATAATGTGGGGACCAGAACTGCACACAATACTCCAAGTGCGGCCGCACTAGAGTTTTGTACAGTTGCAACATGACGTTGCGGCTCCGAAATTCAATCCCCCTACCAATAAAAGCTAAGACTCCATATGCCTTCTTAACAACCTTATCGACTTGACTGCCTACTTTCAGGGATCTATGCACATATACACCAAGATCCCTCTGTTCATCAACACTATTAAGAATCCTACCATTAGCCCTATACTCTACACATTTATTATTCCTGCCAAAGTGCATGACCTCACACTTTTCCACATTAAACTCCATTTGCCACCTCTCAGCCTAGCTCTGCAACTTGTCCAAGTCTCTCTGCAAACTATAACACCCCTCTTCACTATCTACCACTCCACCGACTTTAGTGTCATCCGCAAATTTACTAATCCATCCCTCAATACCCTCATCCAGATCATTTATAAAAATTACAAACAGCAGGGGCCCCAAAACAGATCCCTGAGGTACACCACTTGTAACCAAACTCCACGATGAATATCTCCATCAACCACCACCCTCTGTCTTCTATCTGCTAGCCAATTCCTAATCCAATTAGCTAAATCACCCTCAATCCCATACATCTGCATTTTCTGCAGAATCCTTCCATGGGCCACCTTATCGAACGCCTTACTAAAGTCCATATATACCACATCAACTCCCTTACCCCCATCCACCTTTTCACTTTTTGGTCACTTTTTCAAAAAACTCAATAAGGTTAGTAAGGCACGACCTACCCTTCACAAAACCATGCTGACTATCCCCAATCAATTCATTTCTCTCTAAATAACTATAAATCCTTATCCCTAATAATTCTCTCCAACACTTTACCCACAACAGAAGTAAGACTCACCTGCCTATAATTCCCAGGAAAATCTCTCTTCCCCTTCTTGAACAACAATACTTTTATAGCTTTAAATTAAGGGGTGGTAGTTATCAGACGGATGTCAGAGGTAGGTTCTTTTCCCAGAGGGTGGTAAGGGTATGGAATGCCCTGCCTGCGGCAGTTGTAGATGCGCCAAGTTTGGTGGCGTTTAAGAGGTTAATAGATAAGTTTATGGATGAAAAGGGAATGGTTTAGGTTAGAGGGTCATTGCTTTTTCTTAATTGGTCGGCGCAACATCGAAGGCCGAAGGGCCTGTCCTGCGCTGTAATGGTCTATGTTCTAATACAGCACAAACAGGCCCTTCGGCCCATAAGTTGCGCCGATCACATCTACCAATCCACAGACCTATCTATAACCCCCTATCCTATTCTTTTCCATATACTCATCCAGAAGTTTTAAAAGATCCCAGTGAGTTTGCCTCAACAACCTCCAATGGCAGTCGGTTCCATTCACTCACCACCCTCTGAGTGAAAAACCTACCCCTGACATCTCCTTTGTATTTGCTTCCCTGCACCTTAAATCTGTGTCCTCTCGTAGTGACCATTTCAGCTCGGGGAAATAGTCTCTGAGAGTCCACCCTATCTATTCCTCTCAACATTTTATGACCCCTTGACCCTCAAGGGGTCAAGTTTTGCTCCCTCTTTAGTCGGCCCATTCACATTCTGAATGACAAATTTCTCCTGAATGCACTCAACAAATTTCTCCATCCAACTCTCTAATCCTATAGCTGTCCCAATCAATGTTGGGAAAGTTAAAATCTCCCACTATTACCACCCTATTTTTTTTGGAGCTACCTGTAATCTCCTTATATATTTGCTCCTCAATTTCCCACTGACTATTTGGGGGCCTAATAGTACAGCCCTAACAAAGTGATCTCTCTCTCTCTTATTTCTCAGTTCTACCCATATAAAGTCAGTGGATGAACCCTCGGATATATCCCTCTCAGTACAGCCATGATGTTTTCCTTAATCAAAAACTCAACTCCCCTTCCCTCCTGTTCTATCTTCCCTTAAGCATCTGTACCCTGGAACATTGAGCTACCAGTCCTGTCCCTCCCTTTGCTGTGTTTCAGTAATTGCTATAATATAGAACATAGAACATTACAGTGCAGAACAGGCACTTCGGCCTTCGATGCTGCACCGACCAATTAGGAAAAAGCAATGACCCTCTAACCTAAACCATTCCCTTTTCATCCATAAACTTATTTACTAACCTCTTAAACGCCACCAAACTTGGCGCATCTACAACCGCAGCAGGCAAGGCATTCCATACCCTTACCACCCTCTGGGTAAAGAACCAACCTCTGACATCCGTCCTATAACTACCACCCCTTAATTTAAAGCTGTGTCCCCTCGTGCTAGCTTTCTCCATCCTAGGAAAAAGGCTATCACTGTCCACCCTATCTAAACCTCTAATCATCTTATATGTTTCAATATCCCAGTCCCATGTATCCATCCATGCTCTGGGTTCATCTGCTTTGCCCATTAGGCCTCTTACATTGAAATAAATGCAGTTTAATCTGGATTTTCCTTTCTCTCTGTCTTGATTTTGTCTGATCTGTCTGATACTGGGATTACTGACATTGCCATTACTAATTAATGTGATCTCTTTAGTTTCTGTGCTGTCCTTAACTTTCTCTTCTGTCTCCCAACTGTTAGTGTAAACTGCCTCTTGATGTCTACCCTGCCAAACCCGCTCAGAATTTGAGATCTTTCAATGCAATCTTCTCTCATTCTAAACTCTAGCCTCAGTCATTGGACAATCCCCTCACTCCAGGGACCAATCTAGTGAACCTTCTCTGTGCAGTCACCAATACAGTTACCATCTATTAAATGTGGAGATCAAAACTGCAGCCAGTGTTCCAGATGTGGTCCCACCAAAACCCTGAACATCTGCAGCAGATGTTACTCCTGTATTCCAATTGCCCTCACGATAAACACCAATCTGTTATTTCTCTTCCTGGTTGCTTGCTGCACCTACACACTAACCTGCAGCAACTATGACAGATTCACTCAATTTATTCTATATTTCTGTTCTTATAACTAACCTGAATAACCTCTCACTTCCCGACATTATCATCCACCTGCCTTCTTGTTACTTGGATCCATCACTCGCTGTGCTTTCAGTGACATTGATTGTGAATAGCTGTGGTCCCAGAACTGATCTTGTCCTTGCTACACTTCACTGATCAGCCCAAAACTGCACAGGTAATCCCTATCCTCTGTTTTCCAGCTATATATCCATGCTGTTATATTACCTACAATCCAATAAACATTTATCCTGCATCTTGTTAAATGCTTTCAGAAATGCAGTTAAACCACATCTACTCGTTCCCTTTGATCTACCCTCCCAAAAAATTCCAAAATATATCAAACAAGATTTTGTAATTAAGTTAACTGAGTTTGATATCATAATTACATAGATACAGGAGCAGGCATGTACATGCATGGTTACACGCAGACACATACATAGAGACACATATGAGCACACTGACACATACGTACGTTCAGTCAAAGCCACATAAGACCATAAGAAATAGGAGCAGGAGTCGGTCATCCAGCCCTTCAAGCCTGCCCCACCATTCAATAAGATCATGATTGAAGTGGATCAATTCCACTTACCCACTCCATGACCCCTGAATTCCCTTATCGATCAGAAATCTATCTACCCGTGACTTAAATATATTCAGCGAGATAACCTCCACCACTTCAATGGGCAGAGAATTCCAGAGATTCACCACCCTTTGAGTGAAGAAGTTCCTCCTCAACTCTGTTCTAAACTGCACCCCCCAGCCCCTTATTTTGAGGCTGTGCCCTCAAGTTTTGTTTTCCTTTCTAATCGGGAAGAATCTTTCTATCTCCACTCTATCTAGCCCCTTCATTATTTTGTAAGTCTCTATAAGACGCTACCCACGCCCCCCCCAGCCTTCTAAATTCCAAGTATAGACCCAATCTATTCACTCTATCCTCATAAGCTAATCTCCAGAATCAGCCTGATGAACCTTCTCTATACTCCCTCCAAGGCCAATATACCCTTCCGCATATGAGGGAACCAAAACTGCACACAGTACTCCAGTTGCAGCCTCACCAATACCCTGTACAGTTGCAGCAAGACCTCCCTGTTTTTATATTCTAACCCCCTCACTATAAAGGCCAACATCCCATTCGCCTTCTTAATCACCTGTTGCACCTGCAGACTGGGTTTTGCGATTTGTGCACAATGACCCCCAGGTCCCTCTGCACCGTAACATGCTGCAGCTTTTCACCATTTAAATAGTAATCCCTCCTACTATTATTCCTACCAAAGTGGATAACCTCACACTTGCTAACATTATACTCCATCTGCCAGGTCCTCACCCACTCACTCAATCTATCCAGATCCCTCTGCAGGCTTTCCACACCCTCCACGCAATTTGCTTTTCCACTCATAGAACATAGAACAATACAGCACAAACAGGCCCTTCGGCCCACGAGTTGCACCGATCACATCTACCAATCCACAGACCTATCTATAACCCCCTATCCTATTCTTTTCCATATACTCATCCAGAAGTCTTTTAAAAGACCCCAGTGAGTTCACCTCAACAACCTCCGATGTCAGCCGATTCCATTCACTCACCACCCTCTGAGTGAAAAACCTACCCCTGACATCTCCTTTGTATTTGCTTCCCTGCACCTTAAATCTGTGTCCTCTCATAGTGACCATTTCAGCTCAGGGAAATAGTCTCTGAGAGTCCACCCTATCTATTCCTCTCAACATTTTATAAACCTCTATCAGGTCGCCTCTCAACCTACGTCTCTCCAGTGAGAAGAGTCCCAGCTCCCTCAACCTATCTTCATAAGGCCTGCCTCCCAATCCAGGCAGCATCCTTGTAAATCTCCTCTGAACTCTCTCAATAGCCTCTACATCCTTCCTATAATGAGGCGACCAGAACTGCGCACAATACTCCAACTGGGGTCTGACAAGAGTCTTATAGAGCTGCATCATTACCTCCTGGCTCCTAAACTCTATTCCTCGATTAATGAAGGCCAGTACACCGTACGCCTTCTTGACCACATCCTCCACCTGCAAGGCCGATTTAAGAGTTCTATGGACCCAGACCCCGAGATCCTTCTGCTCTACAACACAGCTAAGACTCCTACCCCTTATATTGTACTCCTTCATCACATTAATCCTGCCAAAATGGACCACTACACATTTAAATGGCACTACACATCTTCGTGTCATCAGCAAATTTTGTTACCCTACACTCAGCCCTCCAGATTCCTCCAGATCGTCTATGTAAATGGTAAACAGTTGAGGCCCCAGCACCAATCCCTGGGACACTCCACTAGTCACCAACTGCCAACCAGAAAAGCACCCATTGATTCCAACTCTCTTCTTCCTGTTAGATAACCAATCCTCAATTCACGCTAATACTTTACCCCCAACTCTGTGTACCCTAACCTTCTGCCTTCTGCCTTTTATGAGGCACTTTATCCAACACCTTCTGGAAATCTAAAAACACCACATCCACTGGTTCCCCTCTGTCTACCGCACTAGTCACATCTTCATAAAAATCCAGTAAATTCGTTAAATACGACTTCCCCTTCACGAATCCATGTTGTGTCTGTTTGATCGAACTGTTCTTTTCCAGGTGTCCTGGTATTTATTCTTTAATGATGGATTCCAGCATTTTCCCAACTACGGACGTTAAGCTAACCGGTCTGTAGTTACTTGTCTTTTGTCTGCTACCTTTTTTAAACAGCGGTGTAACAGTAACTGTTCTCCAATCCTCCAGCACATCCCCAGAGTCCAGCAAATTTTGTTAAATAATTACTAACACATCTGCTATTACTTCTGCCATGTCTTTGAAAACTCTGGGATGCATTCCATCCAGTCCTGGGGACTTGTCTACCTTCAGTCCCATTAGTCTACCAAGCACTACCTCTCTAGTAACAGTAATTGTATTAAGAACCTCATCTATTACCATCTTTAATATTCAGGAAGCTATTTGCGTCCTCCTCTGTGAAGACCAACACAAAAAACTTATTTAAAGTCTCAGCCATTTCCTCATTTCCCACCGGAATCTAAAATGAGGAGATCTTTTAAGTGCCCTTACTACGAAACTGATATAAATTCAATTATTTTTAGATGTTGGTATAATTCTTTCCTTGTTACACAAGTTTTTACACAACCACATGCAGCACATTTATACTTAATCGCTTTCATCCTCCAAGAGTCCAACATTCACTCTAGCCACTCTCTTCTTCTTTATATATTTGTAATAACTTTTACTATCTTTTTTTATATCTTTTATATTTAGAACTAGTTTAGCTTCATACTCCATCTTTTCTTTCTTTATCACTCTTTGCTTTTAGAACATAGAACATTACAGCGCAGAACAGGCACTTCGGCCTTCGATGTTGCGCCGACCAATTAGGAAAAAGCAATGACCCTCTAACCTAAACCACTCCCTTTTCAACCATAAACTTATCTACTAACCTCTTAAACGCCACCAAACTTGGCGCATCTACAACTGCAGCAGGCAGGGCATTCCATACCCTTACCACCCTCTGGGTAAAGAACCTACCTCTGACATCCGTCCTATAATACCACCCCTTAATTTAAAGCTATGTCCCCTCATGCTAGCTTTCTCCATCCTAGGAAAAAGGCTATCACTGTCCACCCTATCTAAACCTCTAATCATCTTATATGTTTCAATAAGGTCTCCTCTTAGCCGCCTTCGTTCTAACGAAAACAACCTCAAATCTCTCAGCCTCTCTTCATAAGACCTGCCTTCCATACCAGGCAACATCCTGGTAAACCTCCTCTGTACCCTCTCCAATGCCTCCACATCTTTCTTATAATGCGGGGACCAGAACTGCACACATACTCCAAGTGCGGCCGCACTAGAGTTTTGTACAGTTGCAACATGACGTTGCGGCTCCGAAATTCAATCCCCCTACCAATAAAAGCTAAGACTCCCTATGCCTTCTTAACAACCTTATCGACTTGATTGCCAACTTTCAGGGATCTATGCACATATACACCAAGATCCCTCTGTTCTTCAACGCTATTAAGAATCCTACCATTAGCCCTATACTCTACACATTTGTTATTCCTGCCAAAGTGAATTACCTCACACTTTTCCGCATTAAACTCCATTTTCCACCTCTCGGTCCAGCTCTGCAACTTGTCCAAGTCACTCTGCAAACTAGAACACCCCTCTTCACTATCTACCACTCCTCCTACTTTGGTGTCATCAGCAAATTTACTAATCCGTCCTTCAATACCCTCATCCAGATCATTTATAAAAATTACAAACAGCAGGGGCCCCAAAACAGATCCCTGAGGTACACCACTAGTAACCGAACTCCATGATGAATAATTTCCATCGACCACCATCCTCTGTCTTCTATCTGCTAGCCAATTCCGAATCCAATTAGCTAAATCACCCTCAATCCCATACATCTGCATTTTCTGCAGAAGCCTTCCATGGGCCACCTTATCAAACGCCTTACTAAAGTCCATACGTTCGTACTTATCAAGCGAGGGTAGAGGGAGAGAGGATTGACGAGGGAAAGCCAGAGAGAGGATAGAAGGAGAGAGCGACAGAATGAGGAGAGACAGGAGAGAGAGAGGAGAGAGGGACAGAGAGAGAGACAGAGAGCGAGAGACAGAGACCGAGAGAGAGAGACAGAGAGAGAGAGAAGAGGACAGAGACAGAGAGAGAGAGACAGAGAGAGAGAGACAGAGAGAGAGAGACAGAGAGAGAGAGGCGAGATGAGAGAGAAAGAAGAGAGAGAGACAGAGAGACAGAGAATTGGATAGAGAGCCAAGAGAGAGGAAGACAGAGATCTAACCTTCCCCGCTCCCTCCCTCACTGCCCCCTCACCCCTCCACACTGAGCCTTCCACCCTCCTTCAAATGAACCTCTCAACCTCCTAAATGAACCCCTTTCTTGGGGGGACCCCCCACCACCCTCCCTATGTACCCCCATCTGATTCCCCCCCCCCTCACAGAGTAATCCTCCCTCAATGACCTCCCAGTCTTCCTCACTGACACTCCAAGCCACTCCTGGTGACCCGGAGATCCAGTTACATTACCTTCCTGGGCGACCAGTAGCGCATGTTTGGTGAGCCCAGGACAAAAGTCTGTGACGCTGTGGGAAAAGCAGATACATGACAGTATCTAGAAAGTCATATCCATAGTGATTCCCCATGCTCCCTCCCTCAGAACGCACTAGGTCAACTCACTGCCAGGAAACTGGGTTCATGTGACTTCACAACACGGGAAAGGAATGAGGAATCAGAGATCACCCAAATTGCCTCCAAGGTTGAGGATGTAACCACAAGGCTGGCTGGAGAAGTGGGGCTGTTCGCCTGGAGACGTGAAAGAGATCGAAGGAAAGAACAGTAAAAGAATTAAGGATAATGGGAGTGGGTGGTGGGTAATGGAACGAACCACTATCAGATCAGCCATGATCTGACTTGAATGGTGGAGAGGCTAAGGGGCAGAATGGTCTACTCCTGCTCTCAGGTCTATGTTCTTATGTGAATAATAGCAGATACAATGGTGAGCACGCTTAGATAAGAAGATGAAGGAAGCTCCTTCCTATTAGGTAATCTTTCCAACATTCTGTCATGTAAATCACTTTAAACTTGATGTTGGAAAAAAATGGACACTGATTGGCCAGCTGTAAATGCAGCCAATTGGAAATCTGTCTCATGGAAATTATCACCTCCAGTCTCCGGGTGTTATAGATTTCACGCATGCCATATTGCTTCCCATCTCCAACCTGAAACACATCTGAGAACATTGCCAAAAGAGGCAACAGAGACATGGAGGAAAACACTACCACACAGCGAGTAGCAGGCTCCGGAATGTATTCTATCAGAGAGATCAGGTGATGATCTGGAATGTTCTATCAGAGAGATCGGGGAATGATCTAGAATGTTCTATAGATTGAGATCGGGGAATGATCTGGAATGATTCTATGAAAGGATTGTTACAAGGATGCGGGCCTGGATTGGGAGGCAGGCATTATGAAGATAGGTTGGAGGGAGCTGGGACCTCTCTCACTGGAGAGACGTAGGTTGAGAGTGGCCGACCTGGATTAGAGGTTTATAAAAATGTAGAGAGGAATAGATAGGGATGGACTCCAGAGACTATTTACACCGAGTGAAATGGCCACTCGAGAGGACACAGAATTTAAGGTGCAGGGAAGCAAATACAAAGGAGATGTCGGGTTAGGTTTTTCACTCAGAGGGAGGTGATGAATGGAACCGACGCCATAGGAGGTTGTTGAGGCAAAACTCACTGGAGTCCTTTTAAAGACTCTGGATGAGATATGGAAAAGAATAGGATAGGGGGTTATAGATAGGTCTGTGGATTGGAGATTGATCGGCGCAAACTCGTGGGACCAAGGGCCCGTTTGTCGCTGTATTGTTCTATGTTCTTACTATAATTGGAGCAGTGGGAAATCCCAATTACTTCTACACAGGTAGAGGATCCCACCTCCCCCCTCCCTCTAACCTAAAAGATGGAGAGAGAGAGCAGGTAGATTGTTTTTCCTATGATTTTTTGTGTAGCTGTAAGGGCTTGGCTCATAGGGATTAAGCATAAGGGTGAGACAGCGTAAGTTCTACGTTTTTATTACTTTTTCCTCTGTGCTTTAAAGGAGAGGCAATAATGGTTGTGAGGCCGGCATGTGTTACAGTGCCAGATGTGGAGGTCTTGGAGGATACTGGTCTCCCAGACAGCCATACTGTGCTCGTGTGTAGAGATGCAGTTCCTAAGGGAGGGGTTAAGGAACTGGAGATGCAGCTTGAGGATCTTCGTCTCTTAGGAAAACGAGGAGATTAATCGACAGGAGGTATCAACAGGTGACCCCAGGGCAACGAGAAGAAGGCAAAGTGGGTAACTGTATCAGGAAGGGAAAACTCGGTCATGGAGAGCACCACCGAGAGGGTGTCTCCACTATCATAATAAGTACTCCTGCTGAAGTATACTGGGGAAGGCAAACATCCGAGGAACGGCAGCAGATGAGCCCGATCTCCTAACCTGAGCCAGTATGCAAAAATCTAAGGAGAGAGAGGCAAGGCGATACTAATAGGTGGACTCCACTGTGAGGGGTTCTGACAGGCGTTTTTGTTGACGCCCAGGAGAGAGTCGCGGATGGTGTGGTTTGTCTTCCCTGGACTGGGATCTGTGATGTGTCTGGAGCCCTCCAAGACATCTTGAAAGGGGAGGGTGAGGAACTGAAGTTGTGGTGCATAAAGGTACTGCAGACATAGGACAGAAGAGGGGAAGACCCAGTAATCAAAAGGGATAATAGAGAACTGGTAGGGAAGCTGAGGAGGAGAACAAGTGACGGCAGTAAGTCGGATTGCTGACTGCGCCTGGGAGAATGAGAGCAGGAATGGAATGGGTGGAGGATGAATGCATGGCCTGAGGGACTGGAGCAGTGGGAGGGATTCAGGTTCATAGATCATTGGGATCTCTTTACGGGACAGGGGTGACCTGTACAGTAAGGAAGGTGGCACATTGAACCCTAGGGGGACTAATCATTGGCAGGTTAGACTAGCGATGGCTATGGGGGGATGTCTTTAAATTAGAAAAGGGGGGGTGCGGAATACTGATGGGCGGAGAATAGGAGGTTAGTTCCAGGTAGGGAAGGACTGTAGCACTCTGAGGAGGGGGGTTAGACAGTGGTGGAAAAGGGAAAGTTATCCTGACTGAGTGTGGTTGAGGTGTGTCTTTTTAATGCCAGGAAGTGTAGTAAACAAGGAGATGAGTTAAGGGCGTGGATTTGCTGCTTGGGAGTGGGATGTGGTGGCCATTACAGAGACTTGGTTGTCTAAGGGATCAGGGGGACTGGGTAATCAGGGGCTGGGATTCAGGCTTCTGGAGGAGACAGGTGTTGTGGGCAAAAAGAGGAGGTGTGTGGCACGTGATCAGGGACAGTGTCATGTGTAGAGAAGGTGGAAGACGGGGGGGAGGGATTGTTCTACGGAGTCTCTGTGGGTGGGACGTTAGGCACAGCAAAGGCTCGATAAACTTGCTGGGTGCATTCTCTAGGCCGCTCAATAGCGACAGGGAGCTTGAGGGGCAGATAGGGAAAACAAAATCCAGACAGATTGTAGAAATAACAGGGTTTCGTGAGGGAGATTTCAACTCTCAAACATCGACTGGAATATCCACAAGGGTAGGGTTTGGAGGAGTGTGGAGTTTGAAGTGTGTTCAGAAGGTTTTCATAGAACATAGAACATTACAGCACAGAACAGGCCCTTCGGCCTTCGATGTTGCGCCGACCAATATAAAAAGCAATGCCCCTCCAAACTAACCATTCCCTTCTCTTCCATATACTTATCAACTAACCTCTTAAACGCCACCAAACTTGGCGCATCTACAACCGCTGCAGGCAGGGCATTCCACTCCCGAACCACCCTTTGGGTAAAGAACCTGCCTCTGATATCCGTCCTATAACTATCACCCCTTAATTTAAAGCTGTGTCCCCTCGTGCTAGCTTTTCCATCCTAGGAAAAAGGCTATCACTGTCCACCCTATCTAAACTCTAATCATCTTATATGTTTCGATAGGTCCCCTCTTAGCCTCCTCCTTTCTAACGAAAACAACCTCAAATCCCTCAGCCTCTCCTCATAAGACCTGCCCTCCATACCAGGCAACATCCTGGTAAACCTCCTCTGTACCCTCTCCAATGCCTCCACATCTTTCTTATAATGTGGGGACCAGAACTGCACACAATACTCCAAGTGCGGCCGCACTAGAGTTTTGTACAGTTGCAACATGACGTTGCGGCTCCGAAATTCAATCCCCCTACCAATAAAAGCCAAGACTCCATATGCCTTCCTAACAACCTTCTCGACTGACTGCCTACTTTCAGGGATCTATGCACATACACACAAGATCCCTCTGTTCATCTAGACTACTAAGAATCCTACCATTTGCCCTATACTCTACACATTTATTATTTCTGCCATAGTGCATTACCTCACACTTTTCCACATTAAACTCCATTTGCCACCTCTCGGCCCAGCTCTGCAACTTGTCCAAGTCCCTCTGCAAACTATAACACCCCTCTTCACTATCTACCACTCCACCGACTTAGTGTCATCTGCAAATTTACTAATCCATCCTTCAATACCCTCATCCAGATCATTTATAAAAATTACAAACAGCAGGGGCCCCAAAACAGACCCCTGAGGTACACCACTTGTCACCGAACTCCAAGATGATATCTCCCATCAACCACCACCCTCTGTCTTCTACTGCTAGCCAATTCCTAACCCAATTAGCTAAATCACCCTCTATCCCATACATCTGCATTTTCTGCAGAAGTCTTCCATGGGCCACCTTATCAAACGCCTTACTAAGTCCTATGGTTCCTGTACACAGTACGTGGAAAAGCCTACAAGAGGAGAGGCTGCATTGAACCGGGTGCTTGATAATGAGCCAGGGCAGGTGTCGGATCTCAGGTAGGTGAGAATCTTGGGAATGGAGATCATAAATTCTATCTCTTTCGATTTAGCGATGGAAGGAGATAGGATAAGGCAGGGCTAGGAATGTGGTTATGTCGGGAAGTAAGGGTGAAATATGAAAACATTAAGGCAGGTACTGGACGTTTATAAACTGGAATGGAGGTGTTCTTCGGGAAAGAGTACCGAAGGAAGTGCGGTGTTTTTCAAGGAATGTTTGTACTGGGGCACTGCAAGACAATGTTCCGAGGAGTCAAGGAGGGCTCTGGTAAGACAGTTGGGAACCGTGGTGCACGAAGGTTGTGGTGAACCTAGTTAGGAAGAAAAAAAAGGAGTTATAAAAGGTCAGCGAGCTAGGGGAATGTTAGGGATCTAGAGGAGTATTAAGAGTGTAGAAGGAACTTAAAAAAAAAAAAAGGAAATTAGGGAGAGCCAGAAGGGTCATGAGAAGGCCTTGGCAGGAGATTAAGGAGAATCCCAAGGCCTTCTACAAATATGTGAAAAGTAAAAGGATGAGAAGAGAAGGGATAGGACCTATGAAAGGTGAAGGGGAAGTCTGTGTGAATCCAGAAGAAATGGCAGAGGTGCTTAACGAGTACTTTGCCTCGTATTTCACGGTGGAAAGTGAACTGGAGATTGCACTTTCAGGTTGAGGCATACGGAAAAGATTGAGTATGTGGATTTTAGGAAAAGAGATGTGTTAGACCTGTAAATTCTATCAAGTTATACAAGTCGAGACCGGACCAGATAGGGATGTTACCCCAGGTTATTGTGGGAAGATGAGGGAAGTGGTTGCAGAGCCCCTGGCGATGATCTTTTGTGTAGTCCACGGAAACGGGAGAGGTTCCGGAGGATGGAGGTGCGGATGGGTTCCTATCTTTAAGAAAGGGAACAGGGATAGTCCAGGAAATTACCGAACGGTGAGTTTGACTTCAGTGTGTTTGGTAAGCTGATGGAGAGGCTTCTGAGGGATAAGATATATGAACATTTGGAGAAGTTTGGACTGATTAGAAAAGTCAGCATGGTTTTGTCAAGGCAGGTCATGCCTTACAGTCTAGTTGAGTTCTTCGAAAATGTGACTGAACACATTGAGAAGGAAGGGCGGTGGACGTAGTGTACATGGACTTTATAAGGCGTTTGATAAGTCCCCACATGCAAGGCTTAGGAGAAGTGAAGAGGGCTGGGATCCAAGGGGCTTTGGCCTCATGGATCCAGAACTGGCTTGCGGCAGAAGGCAGAGAGTGGGTGTGGATGGGTCTTGTTCTGCATGGAGGTCGGTCACCAGTGGAGGGCCCCAGGATCTGTTCTGGGACCCCTGCTGTTTGTCATTTTCATAAAATGACCTGGATGAGGAAGTGGAAGGGATGGGTTAGCAAGTTCGCCGACGATACAAAGACGGTGGTGTTGTGGATGGTTGGAGGGATGCCAAAAGTTGCAGCGGGACATAGACAGGATGCAAGACTGGGCGGAGAAATGGCAGATGGACTTCAACGCGGATAAATGTGTAGTGGTCCATTTTGGCAGGAATAATGGGATGAAGGAGTACAATATAAGGGGTAGGAGTCTTAGCTGTGTTGTAGAGCAGAAGGATCTCGGGGTCCGGGTCCATAGACTCTTAAATCGGCCTCGCAGGTGGAGGAAGTGGTCAAGAAGGCGTACGGTTGTACTGGCCTTCATTAATCGAGGAATAGAGTTTAGGAGTCAGGAGGTAATGATGCAGCTCTATAAGACTCTTGTCAGACCCCAGTTGGAGTATTGTGCGCAGTCTGGTCGCCTCATTATAGGAAGGATGTAGAGGCTATTGAGAGAGTTCAGAGGAGATTTTACAAGGATGCTGCATGGATTGGGAGGCCCTTATGAAGATAGGTGAGGGAGCTGGGACTCTTCTCACTGGAGAGACGTAGGTTGAGAGGCGACCTGATAGAGGTTTATAAAATGTTGAGAGGAATAGATAGGGTGGACTCTCAGAGACTATTTCCCCGAGCTGAAATGGTCACTACGAGAGGACACAGATTTAAGGTGCAGGGAAGCAAATACAAAGGAGATGTCAGGGGTAGGTTTTCACTCAGAGGGTGGTGAGTGAATGGAACCGACTGCCGTCGGAGGTTGTTGAGGCAAACTCACTGGGGTCTTTTAAGACTTCTGGATGAGTATATGGAAAAGAATAGGATAGGGGGTTATAGATAGGTCTGTGGATTGGTAGATGTGATCGGCGCAACTTGTGGGCCAAGGGCCTGTTTGTGCTATATTGTTCTATGTTCTATTTCAGAGCCTAGCCAGTTTTCCCGCCAAAATATTAGTTCCCCCTAGAATTCAAGTGCCACCCATCCTTACTGTACAGTCTGCACTGCCCTAAAGACGGTCCACTGATCTATGAACCTGAATCCTATGCCACCGTGCCTCCAGTCCCTCACAGCAAGGAAATTCATCTCCCCTCATTTGATTCCTGCTCTCATATCATCCCGAGGGCGCAGGCAGCAATCCTGAAAATTAACTTTGCTGTTCTCTTCCACAGCTTCCTACACAAGTTCTCATATAATCCCTTTTTGACGACTGCCACCCTCTTCCTGCCTATGTCTGCGTACCGTATATGGCACCTTATTTAACCTGTGTTAAACACCCTCTACTCCACTCACATTTTATCCGTAACTTAAATACTGTATTACTGTAAAGTTCTCACATTCCAGCATCTTATTTTGTAAAATGAGTTTGATTCTTATATACTTGGTTTGTGAACACAAACACACATCACCTGATTAAGACCAGGCCGTTCCGAAATTAGTGGCTTTTTCCATCAAATAAATCCTATTGACTTCATCTTGTATTGTTAATCTCGTTGCTGTGTTTACCCCAGTCCAATGCAGGCATCTCCACATCAGAGAATTTTAGATCAACGGGAAATAGAATCGAACATAGTCGGCAGCAGGTGTAGCGGGGAATGAGGAAGAATTTTTTTACAGAGGGTACTGGGTGTTTGGGATTCAAGCCCGAGTTAGTGATGAGGGCAGAGACACTAAAAGTACCCTGGATCAGCACCATAGTGCTGTACAGTAACCGGGGGCAGGAAGTGGGATTAGAAAGAGCATCTGGTATCCCTCAAATTGCGTATGGACATGTGGGCTGAGGTATTCGGTGGCTTTAATTTCCTTATTTAAGTTAGCATAGTTGTTTCTGAGACAGGTTCCTCACTCTCAAACTGAGCACTGAAATATTCCCGTCTAACCGGCTGCATGGTCCCATCCTGGAGTGCGGGGGGGGCACCATGGGAAAATGGTCTATACTGAATCTTCAGTAGCTCAGCATGTTACGTGCAGAGGGACCTGGTGAATCCTTAGTGCACGAATCAACAAAAACAGTGCAGGTGACAGCACGGATGATTAAGAGGCGAATGGGAGGTTGGGCCTTTATTAGCGCAGGGGATAGAATATAAAGCAGGGAGGTCTGCTGCCCAACGTCAAGGCACTGGTGGTACGGCACAGCTGCCAAGTACTGTGTGCAGTTTTAGTCGCCACATTTGAGAAAGGATATTTGGCCTTGGAGGGAGAGCAGAGAAGGTTCGCCAGGTGATACCGGAGAATGATGTGTGGGTCTTAGGTTATGAGGAGAGATTGAATGAATAGGTTTTTACTTGTTTGGAGTTTAGACGGCGCGAGGGGTTTATAGAGACGTATAAGATAATGAAGGGATGGATAGAACAAGAACATAGAACATTACAGCGCAGAGTACAGGCCCTTCAGCCCTCGATGTTGCGCCGGCCAGTGGACCCTCTAACCTAAAACTATTTCCAAATATCATCCATATGCCTACCACAGAACATTTGAAGCCCCAAAAGTAGGCAGTCCACAACTGCTGCAGGCAGGGCATTCCACGCTATCACCACACCAAGATAGGGGTAGAGGTTTGAGAAGATTCTTCCCACTTAGAAAGAAACCAGGACAGAGGGGCATAGCCTGTCAAAATAAGTGGGGCAGGGGTGGCTTTAGATCAGAGTTGGGAGGCATTTCTTCACTCAAAAGGTGGTGAAATCTCTGGAAGTTCTCTGCAGTTGAAGTGGTGGCAAGCTACGTTGCTTGAATAGATTTAGGTCACGGGTTAGAAGGTTTCTGATTGACAGGGAATAAGGTTATGGGGAGAAGTGGGAAAGTGGAACTGAACCAATTACAGATCAGCCATGATCTTTATTGAATGGCGGGGCAGGCTCGAGGGGCTGGATTGGCCGACTCCTGCTCCTATTTCATGTTCTCAGTTCACAAACCCCAAAGCGTCGACAACGCGAGGCCAGGTGTACCCGGTCCTTACTGTGGCATCCAGGGCTGGATACGGACAGTATGTGGAGTCAGTCAACTGGAGCGTCAAAACATTGACAAAACTGCCCCCACTAGGTCAACTCGACAACGCTCCCCTACTGAATCAGGACTGCCCTGGAAACTGACACCAATCCTGCACAGGGGAGTCTGACATCTGAAACAGTCACACAGAGAGAAGGATATGAATGGACCAATAGAGAGTAAGCATAAGGCCCTCGTGGCCTGTTGTGCGGAGATCAAAACAGATCAGATGTTGCATTTCACATCAGCCCCTGATGGACCCTTCACCTCCAGGTCATCAATAATCTATCCACATCACACTGACCCTGTCTCCGCCATTCTCGGGGAACAGGGTTCCAAAAACCCTGTCCCCATCCCAGAGGAATATATTCCTCAAATCATCAATGAAGGTGGTTGCGGAGAGTGAGGGGGGGGGAATTCCACTCAGCCAAGCCACTGCCACCTTCAGGATTATATATAGTAGTCAGATCACAACCTATATTCTAGACACACCCATGAACTCCTGATTCCAAACTTTCCTCATCCTGTCATATGATTCAGGACAGCAGAAGGAAGGAGTGAAAGACAGGTGGTACACTGCCTTTATCAATTTGATTTGATTTATTATGCACATGTCTTAATATACAGCCACTCGTAAAGTATGTTCTTATCCACCTGCAGACACGCAATTACCGTAAGATTGAGCAATATTTCCCACTTTTCATTAAGATTCACATTTGTGTATCAAAACAGAGAATAATTGTAATTTAATCATTCTCAGGATGTGGATGCTAGCCTGAATCAGGGACAGATAGATTATTCACGGAAAGAATCATTCTTGGACAATGTTTGAAGTATTGATCATTTAAGGAGAGCTTGATTTGGTTGATTTGATTATTGTTCACATGTATAACATACAGTAAAAAGTCATGTTTCTTGTGCGATATATAGACCAAGAGCCCACCAATTCATAAAGAAGGAGAAAGTGCAAGGTGTATGGTACAGGACATAGTAGGTGTAGAGTAAAAATCAAATTAATGCGAGTAGGTACATTCAAAAATCTGACAGCAGCAGGAAGAAGCTGTGCTTGAGTCAGTTAGTGCGTGACCGCAGATTTTATGTATCCTTTCTCCGATGGAAAAAGTGGGAGAATGTACCGGGGGCGTGGGGTCGTTAATTCGCTGGCTTCTATTCCCGAGACAGCGGAAGTGTTAGACAGAAGTCAATGAATGGGAGGCTGGTTTGAGTGAGGATTGGGCTACATTCACAATCTTTGTAATTCATTGTGGTTTTGGGCGGCTGGAGCCCATACTCAAGCGTGAATTACAATCAGAAAGGAATGCTTTCTATGGGCATCTGTAAAGGTTGGTGCAGAGCATAGCAGACATGCCAAATTTCCTTAGTCTCTGAGGAAAATAGCAGGCATGGCGGGTTTTCTTAAACTTATAGTGTCAAGCGTGGGGGGGCCCCAGGAGTTCTGTGGTGATCTTGGACACCTAAAAACATGAAGTTCTCGACCATTTCTACTTTTCATCCCCGTTGATTTGAGGACAGGGGGCATGTTCTCCTTTACACTTCCAGAAAATGATGACAATCTCTTTTATTGTTGAGATTGAGGCGAGAGATGATTGTGGCTGCTCAGTCACCAGATTCCGATCTCATTCTGTTCTCCGGTCTCATCATTGTTCTGAGATCCCCGACCCACTATGGTGAGTCATCAGCAACCTGAAATGAAATGAGGGGAATTTGGCACAATAATCAGTGTATAAGGAATATAGGAAGTTATATACTATAGTATATTACAATATACTATACGCGTCCTCCAAGTTGTGCACGAAAAAACTATGTCCAAATCCAGATCAAGCTATCCTACTCCCTATAATTCTGGTGTGCTCCATGTGCCTATCACAAGAACAGTGTGAAAGTTCAAGTGTCCGATTCACTATCACAGCAGGAGTGTATTTCCACATCCACCAATCTCTGAGTGAAGAATCTACCCTCTGACATCCATCCGTATTATCTCCTCCATGAAACCTTATAGTTATCCCCTAAGTAACAGTGTACATCCACCCAAGGAAATAGTCTATGAATGTCCACTCTTACAATCCCTCATCATCTTATAAAACTGCCATTAAAATCGCCCTCGTCTCTCCCTCTAAAGAGAAAAGCCCCAAGCTCACTCAGCCTTTCTCATAAGACCAGGCAAACCAAACAGGCATAAATTCCTGATAATATCCTCTGCACTCTCTCCAAGGCTTTTCATCCTTCTTATGTGAGGTGACCAGAACTGAAACAAGATCCAAATGTGATCTCACCAACATCTGGTATAGTTTGTAGCCATAAACCCCACGGCTCTTTAAACTCAAACTGCTTGTTAATAAACACTAACACACTAATAAGCTTGCTTCACGGCTTGATCCACTGAGTGACAACCTTCAGAGATATGTGGATATGAAACCCAAATCACTATGTTCCTCCAAATTCCTCAGAACTTGGGTCCGTTTGACCCTGAAATCAAGTTTGTTCCTACCACAAGAATCATTCTCGCCACTTATCAGGTTAAATTCCATCTGACACTTTTCAGCCCAGCTCTGACCTATGTCTCCTTTGCAGGCCTATAAGAGCCCTCCACACATCCCAATTACTCACCAATGGTGTCTCAGCAAATTTACAACCCAACCTTCAGCCCCCTTTCACAAGTATTGATTAAAAAATCACAAAATAGCAGAGAACAAGCACTGATCTCTGGGTACACGCCTGGTAAACTGGCTTCCAGTCCGGAAATAGTCCTCCACACTCCACACCTCTGTCTTCTATGATACAGCCAGTTACTATCCAATTGGCCAAATTTCCTCCTATCCTACACCCATTACTTCTGCACAAGTCTGTCATGAGGACCTTGTCAAAGACCTTACTGAAATCATGTAGATACAACAGTCACTGCCTCACTTATCATCAATCATCATTCATCACTTCCTCAGTAAACCTCGATCAAGTTTATTGAGACACAAAATACCCTTCACAAACCAAGAATGCCATGTTGACGCAACACTTATTCTTCATCCTTACAGGAATGTTGACTGCCTATAATCAGGGCAAATACGAGTGATGCATATTTGTTAAGAGCCCCATTCAGGTGGGGGCTATAAAAATAAAGGTAGGAACCATCAGGAGGATTATTCACACATACACCTGGGTAGTGCAGGTCCACAGATCCTTAAAAGTAGCAGCAAGGTGGAAAAGATGGTGACGAAATGAGGTAAATTCACTTTGGTGTGGCAGGAATAATAAATGTAGTAGAGTCTAGGGTAATGGGAAGAAATTCTACTAATGTTGACAAACAGAGCGGATCTGGTGTATTTGTGCATTAGATCCCTAAAGTAGGCAATCACGTCGATAAGGTTGTTAAGAAGGCATATGGAGTCTTAGCTTCTTAGTTGGGTAGGGGGATGAATTCGGAGCCGCAAACGTCCATGTTGCAACTGCTACAAAACTCCTAGTGCCGCACTTGGAGTATTGTGTGCGTTCTGTCCCCACATTATAAGAAAGATGTGGAGGCATTGGAGAGGGTGCTACAGAGGAGGTTTACCAGGATGTTGCCTGTATGGAGGGCAGGTCCTATGAAGGAGAGGCTGAGGGATTTGAGGTTGTTTTCCGTTAGAAAATGGAGGCAGCTAAGAGGAGACCTGATCGAAACATATAAGATAATTAGAGGTTTAGATAGGGTGGACAGTGATAGCCTTTTCCTAGGATGGAGAAAGCTAGCATGAGGGGACACAGCTTTAAATTAAGGGGTGATAGTTATAGGACGATATCAGAGGTAGGTTCTTTACCCAGAGGGTGGTTAGGGAGTGGAATGCCCTGCTGCGGCAGTTGTAGATGGCGCCAAGTTTGGTGAGCTTTAAGAGGTTAGTTGATAAGTTATGGAAGAGAGGGAATATTTTAGTTTGGAGGGTCATTGCTTTTTCATAATTGGTCGGCGCAACATAGAGGTGAAGGGCCTGTTCTGCACTGTAATGTGTCTATGTTGAAGACTGGAGGATGGCAAATGTTGTCCCTTTGTTCAAAAAGGGGAGTAGGGACCATCCTGGAAATTATAGACCGGTGAGCCTGACTTCTGTTGTGGGCAAGGTCTTGGAAAGAATTATAAGGGATAGGATTATAAGCATCTAGAGAGAAATAAATTGATTAGGGATAGTCAGCACGGTTTTGTGAAGGGTAGGTCGTGCCTCACAAACCTTATTGAGTTTTTTGAGGAGGTGACCAAAGAGGTAGATAAGGGTAAGGCAGTTGATGTAGTGTATATGGATTTTAGCAAAGCGTTTGATAAGGTTCCCCATGGTAGGCTACTGCAGAAAGTGCAGATGCATGGGATTGAAGGTGATTTAGCAGTTTGGATTAGGATTGGCTAGCTGATAGAAGACAGAGGGTGGTGGTTGATGGGAAATATTCAACCTGGAGTGCAGTTACAAGTGGTGTACCTCAAGGATCTGTTTTAGGGCCACTGCTGTTTGTCATTTTATAAATGACCTAGATGAGGGTGTAGAGGGTTGGATTAGTAAATTTGCTGACGATACCAAAGTGGGGGGAGTTGTAGACAGCGAGGATGGATGTTACAGTTTGCAGAGGGACATAGATAGGTTGCAGAGCTGGGCCGTGAGGTGGCAAATGGAATTCAATACGGATAAGTGTGAGGTGATTCACTTTGGTAGGAATAACAGGCATATGAAATATAGGGCTAATGGAAGGACCCTTAATAGTTGTCGAGCAGAGGGATCTTGGGTACAAGTACATAGCTCTTTGAAAGTTGGCACCCAGGTTGATAAAGTTGTTAAGAAGGGCGTAGTGTGTTAGCTTTTATTGGTAGAGGGATTGAATTTAGGAGCCGTGAGGTTATGTTACAACTGTACAAACTCTGGTGCGGCCGCACTTGGAGTATTGCGTACAGTTCTGGTCGCCGCATTATAAGAAAGATGTGGAAGCATTGGAAAGGGTGCAGAGGAGGTTTACCAGGATGTTGCCTGGTATGGTGGGAAGCCTTATGAGGAAAGGCTGAGGGACCTGAGGTTATTTTCATTAGAGAGAAGAAGGTTACGCGGTGACCTAATTGAGGCG
This sequence comes from Sphyrna mokarran, assembly GCA_024679065.1. Classification (NCBI taxonomy): domain Eukaryota; kingdom Metazoa; phylum Chordata; class Chondrichthyes; order Carcharhiniformes; family Carcharhinidae; genus Sphyrna; species Sphyrna mokarran. The sequence goes on along the minus strand of JAGIQG010000007.1, from coordinate 235,960 downwards.
TATAAGATGATCAAGGGATTGGATAGGGTGGATAGTGAGAGCCTTTTTCCTCGGATGGTGATGACCAACACGAGGGGACATAACTTTAAATTAAGAGGTGGTAGTTATAGGACGGATGTCAGAGGCAGGTTCTTACACAGAGGGTGGTGAGGCGTGGAATGCCCTGCCTGCAGCAGTTGTGGACTCGCCTACTTTGGGGGCATTCAAATGTTCGGTGGATAGGCATATGGATGATATTGGAATAGTTTAGGTTAGAGGGTCCACTGGCCGGCGCAACATCGAGGGCCGAAGGGCCTGTACTGCGCTGTAATGTTCTATGTTGCCGTGGCTTACACCCCTCAGATTGTCTTCGGCCAGGACACCGCGTATAAAAGTTGGGCAAATTTATGGATACGAGTGTTTAAAATGTTGGTTAGGCACATCGAATACTGGTCTGGTTTGAATCCCACACTACCAGAGGATGTGGAGGCTTGGAGAGAGTTTGACAGAGAAGGTTCAACCAGGATGTTGCCGCGGTATGGAGGGCAGTAGCTTGATGAGAGATTGGTAAAGTGGATTCGTTCTACCTGGAAGCGGAAGTTGAGGGGCAACCTGATAGAAGTTTGTAGTATTATGATGGGGTATGGATAGGTGTGAACAGTTGGAAGTTCTTCCCAGGGCGAAAATGACAATTACAGGGGGCACAAGTTCAATAGGTGAGATAAAATCTCAGTGGAGATTTGTGAGGGGGAGTTTTACACAGAGGGTGGTGAGAATGCTGACTGCTATGCCAACGTGAGAAAGGGACATTAACATCATTTAAGACTTATCTGCGATAGAAAGGTGGAAATAGAGGAATATAAGGGTTAGGTTAGATTAGAACAATGTGATTGGTGGCAGTGGGAGGGCGAAAGGGCCTGTCCTGTGCTGCTGTTCTTTGTTTCTCTGTGGCTATACAGGTGTTGGGGAAAATTTATTATTTAATTGTAATGCCCCTTACAATAAACCATCAAATCTGAACTAAAAAGCCTGAACCCCAAAACACCATACTTCAAACTACAGAGCCAAAAACCCAGGAATGTGAATTTCAGTGTGAGAACCTTACAGAAATAATTCCCAATGCCACGCGAGGGAATTACCTCGAGCTTTACGATAGATCCACGGCACGGGTGCCGTCGTCCAGGTGTTTTGGGGTGATTGGGGCTGCGAAATGACCACTGGACACTCTGAACACCACAGGGGCCCAAAACATTTCACCCAAACAGGAGACCAAAGTGACCATCCGCAGTACCACGAGATCGGGAAAAAGCAAAAAATCCGTCCGGATTCAACAGCTGGAACACAACAGCAATTCCCTTGAATATCAGCCTTTATCATTGACACCCTCAATCCCGGAATCCCCCGCGCTCCCCGGGGATTTTTTCCCCTTCCCTCACTCATTGAGATCTCGGAATTTGTCTCATCCTTCAGTGGGTGTTCTGAAATTTAATGCTCTCTCAGCACTCACTCGGTCCCCTGTTCACTACATACACAATCAACATCCCCCATAACCTCTACTCCTCATTTACCGTCTCCCACCCCTCCCTCTCAATCCGCCTAAATCCCAGTTCAAAGTTTACACCTCATCGACCCCCACAATTTCCCGCTTGGGCCAAGTACCATCCACAGTATTATATCCCATGTATGAAATCTCCATCACTAACTCCCCCTACGAGCTTGCCCACCCCACACACATTCACTATGTAAACTCGAACAGATTAAATCTTGGACCTAGCCCTCAGACCTCACGCCCCATCAATCTCTTATCTCTCATGTATTTGGGCTCTGACACATGCGGTATCTCGGAATCCTAATTTATCCTGGATGTCTGTCACCTTTGTCCTGAACTTCGCCTCCTTACCCTGAACACTCGGGGTTGTCGTACAGGATTGCAGGTGGCCCTGTTGGACATGGTACAGATCTCACAGTTCACCTGACCAGTGACCAGGCCAGTATTTCAATCCATCACGGATGGGGTCAGGGGGCAGTCGCAGGGACGACACATCGCTGGTTATCATCCAACAAAAACCCCTGTGGAAACAGAAACCTGGGCACAACACAACACAGTTGAGAGAGGACTGGGAGAACATGGGCAATCCTGACCTACCCTCCTCAAGTATTAACTCTCAGCTACTCTCCTCCAATATTCACCCTGTGCCACTTTCCCTCGAGTATTTACCCATCATCCATCGCTAACCAATGTTCAACTAATCTAAGCTTTTTAAAAGATAAAATTGTACCCGCCTCCATACTACCTCTGGCAGCTGTTCAGACACCAGTTACATGGATACTATACATATAGAGGGATATGGACCAAATGTGGGCAATGCGGGACTAGCTTAATGGTTAAAAAAAACAAGCGAGCATGGACAAGTGGGCCAAAAGGGCACCTGTTCACATGTGTAAGCTCTCTGACTTCTGACTCCCACACACTTACAAGACATCCCTTTCCTTCCCACAGATTGTCCAGTCACTTTAACATCCTGCCTGAGGCTGAGGTTTGCCCAATGTAGATTTGAAACTTTGGGCTAGGACCTATCCACTTCCACTAATTATCTTAATACTAATGGAATTTAACGCGTCATGAGTTCAAAGTGATCGCTCACTAACAATTCTCTCACACTTGCTCGTAATTATTTCCAAGAGGAACATAGAACATAGAACATAGATACAATACAGCACAGAAACAGGCCCTTCGGGCCTTCGATGGTTGTGCCGACCAAAATAAAAAGCAATGCCCATCCAAAAAACTAAACACATTACCCTTTATTTCCATATACATAGCAATAACCTCTTAAAAGCCACCAAAATTGCGGGCATTAACAAACAGCGCAGGCAGGCATTCCACTCCTAATCACTCTTGAGAAAGAACCTAACTCGGTATCCGTTCGATAACTCATTACCCCTTAATTGAAAGCTGTCGTCCACTCCGTGCTAGCTTCTTCATCTAGGAAAAAGGCTCTATCACTGTCCACATCTAAACCTCTTAATTCACTTATAGGCTTCATCAAAGATACCCCTCTGAACACGCTCCTTTCTAACGAAAAACAAACCTCAATCCTTCAAACCTCTCCTCATAGGACCTGCCCTCCATAACAAGGCAACATTCCTGGTAAACCTGCTCTGTACCCTCTCCAAGGCCTCAACATCTTCTTATAATCGTGGCGACCAGAACTGCACACAATACTCCCCAAGTGCGGCGACACTAGTGTTTTGTACAGCTGCAACATGAGCTGCGGCTCCTAAATTCAATCCCCCTACCAATAAAGCTAAGGAATCCATAAGCCTCTTAACAACTTATCCCACTTGAGCGGCCTACTTTCAGGGATTATTTGACACCAGTGGGAAGCTGTGCGTGGAGCCTGAAGAGATTGGTGAGGCACTGAATAACATACTTTTCCTCGGTATTCACGCCAGAGTGCTGGAAAGAGACGAGATGGAGATGCACTGAGGTACAGGTTGCAAATTGGGGAGTATCGTAGTAGATAGGGAGGATGTGTAGAAATTCCGGGGTTTGAAGTTGGATAAGTCCCCTGGCGGGACGGATTTACCTAGGATTATCTGGGAGGCTAAGAGAGGAGATTGCAGGCCACTGGCTCTGATCTTCCAGGTCCTCGTTGTGTACGGGTGTGGTTCCGGAGGACTGGAGGATGGCGAATGTGGGTACCCATTGTTTAAGAAGGGGAAAGAGAGACCTTCCTGGGAATTATAGGCCAGTGAGTCTGTACTTCTGTGGGGAGCAAGGTATTGGAGAGAATATAGGGCTAGGATTATAGTTATTAGAGGGAAATGAATGATTGGGGCAGATAGTCAGCATGGTGTCGATGAAGGGTAGGTCATGCTTACGAACCTCATGAGTTTTTGAGAAAGGACAGAGCGGTGGATGGGGGTTAAGGCGGTTTTTGATGTAGTCTATATGGACTTTAGTAAGCTTTTGATAAGGTGGACCCATGGAAAAGGACTTCACAGAGAAAAGCAGTGTGGGAATTAGGAGGGTGATTTAGCTAATGGATTAGGAAATTGGCTGGGCAGATTAGAAGACAGAGGGTGGTGGTTGATGGGAGGATATTCATCGTGAGTTCGGTGACGATGTGGTGTGCCTGCAGGGTCGTGTTGGGGCCCCTGCTGTTTGTAATTTTAAATGATACTGGATGAGGGTTTTATTGAGGGATGGATCAGTAAATTTGCAGATGATTATAAAGTTCGGTGGTGTGGAGATAGTGGAAGAGGGGTGTTTAGTTTACAGGATGACTTGGACAAGTTGCACAGAGCTGGCGAGAGTTGCAAATGGAGTGTAATGTGGAAAAAGTGTGAGGTAATGCTCTTTGGCAAGGAACAATAATGTTAGAGTATAGGGCTAATGGTAGGGGCTCTCTTAATAGTGTTGAGGACACTAACTATCAACTAACCTCTTAAACGCCACCAAACTTGGCGCATCTACAACTGTGCAGGCAGGGCATTCCACTCCCTAATCACCTTGGGTAAAGAACCTGCCTCTGATATCGTCCTATAACTATCACCACCCCTTAATTTAAAGCTGTGTCCCCTCGTGCTAGCTTTCTCCATCCTAGGAAAAGGCTATCACTGTCACCCTATCTAAACCTCTAATCATCTTATATGTTTCATAAGGTCTCCTCTTAGCCGCCTCCTTTCTAACGAAAACAACTCTCAAATCCCTCAGCCTCTCTTCATAAGACCTGCCCTCCATACCAGGCAACATCCTGGTAAACCTCCTCTGTACCCTCTCCAATGCCTCCACATCTTTCTTATAATGTGGGGACCAGAACTGCACAATACTCCAAGTGCGGCCGCACTAGAGTTTTGTACAGTTGCAACATGACGTTGCGGCTCCGAAATTCAATCCCCCTACCAATAAAAGCTAAGACTCCATATGCCTTCTTAACAACCTTATCGACTTGACTGCCTACTTTCAGGGATCTATGCACATACACACCAAGATCCCTCTGTTCATCAACACTATTAAGAATCCTACCATTAGCCCTATACTCTACACATTTATTATTCCTGCCAAAGTGATTACCTCACACTTTTCCACATTAAACTCCATTTGCCACCTCTCGGCCCAGCTCTGCAACTGTCCAAGTCTCTCTGCAAACTATAACACCCCTCTTCACTATCTACCACTCCACCGACTTAGTGTCATCTGCAAATTACTAATCCATCCTCAATACCCTCATCCAGATCATTTATAAAAATTACAAACAGCAGGGGCCCCAAACAGACCCTGAGGTACACCACTTGTAACCAACTCCACGAGAATATCTCCATCAACCACCACCCTCTGTCTTCTATCTGCTAGCCAATTCCTAACCAATTAGCTAAATCACCCTCATATCCCATACATCTGCATTTTCTGCAGAATCCTTCCATGGGCCCACCTTATCAAACGCCTTAATAGTCCATATATACCACATCAACCGCCTTACCCCCATCCACCTTTTCTTTGGTCACTTTTCAAAAAAAAATCAATGAGGTTAGTAAGGCAACGACCTACCCTTCACAAAACCATGCTGACTATCCCCAATCAATTCATTTCTCTCTAAATAACTATAAATCCTATCCCTAATAATTCTCTCCAACACTTTACCCACAACAGAAGTAAGATCAACTAGCCTATAATTCCCACCCCAACTACAAAAGGAAAATCTCTCTTCCTTCCTTGACACAATACTTTATAGCTTGTGAAACTAAGGGCGTGGTAGTTATCAGACGGATGGTCAGAAGGTACGTTCTTTGTTCCCAGAGGGTGGTAAGGGTTGGAATGCCCTGCTGGCGGGAGTTGTAGATGCGGCCAGTTTGGTGGCGTTTAGAGGTTAGTAGATAAGTTTATGGATGAAAAGGGACTGGTTTTAGGTTAGAGAGGGTCATGTGACTTTTTCTTTAATGGTCGGCGCAACATCGAAGGCCGAAGGGCCTGCTGCGCTGTAATGGTCTATGTTCTAATACAGCACAAACAGGCCCTTCGACCATAAAGTGCGCACGATCACATCTACCATCCACAGACCTATCTATAACCCCCTATCCTATCTTATTCCATATACTCATCAGAAGTTTTAAACAGATCCCAGGAGTTCTGCATCAACAACCTACAATGGCAGCGGTTCCATCACTCACACCCTCTGAGTGAAAAACCCTACCCCGAATCTCCTTTGTATTTGCTTCCTGCACCTTAAATCTCGTGATCCCATCTCGTACGTGACCATTTCAGCTCGGGGAAATAGTCACTCTGAGAGTCCACCCAATCTATTCCTCCTCAATTTTATGACCCCTTGACCCTCAAAGGGTCAGTTTTGCTCCCTCTTTAGTCGGCCCATTCACATCTGAATGACAAATTTCTCCTGAATGCACTCAACAAATTTCTCCATCCAACTCTCTAATCCTATAGCTGTCCCAATCAATGTTCGGGAAAGTTAAAAATCTCCCCTATACCACCCCTATTTTTTTTGGAGCCTACCTGTATCTCCTTAATATTTGCTCCTCAATTCCCACTGACTATTTGGGGGCCAATAGTACAGCCCTAACAAAGTGATTCTCTCTCTCTTATTTCTCAGTTATACCCATATAAAAGTCAGTGGATGAAACCATCGGATATATCCCTCTCAGTACAGCCATCGATGCTTTCCTTAATCAAAAACTCAACTCCCCTTCCCCTGTCTATCTTCCTAAGCATCGTACCCTGGAACATTGAGCTACCAGTCCTGTCCCTCCCTTTGCTGTGTTTCAGTAATTGCTATAATATAGAAACATAGAAACATTACAGTGCAGAAACAGGCATTCGGCTTCGATGCTGCACCGACCAATTAGGAAAAAGCAATGACCCTCTAAACCTAAACCATTCCCTTTTCATCCATAAACTATTATAACCTCTAAAACGCCAAAACTTGGCGCCATCTACAAACCGCAGCAGGCAAGCATTCCTACCATTACCACCCTCTGGGTAAAGAAACCAACTCTGACATCCGTCCTATAACTACACCCCTTAATTTAAAGCTGTGTCCATCGTGCAGCTTTCTCACCATCCTAGGAAAAGGCTATCACTGTCCACCCTATCTAAACCCTAATCATCTTATATGTTTCACAACATCCACAGTCCCATGTATCCATCCATGCTCTGGGTTCATCTGCTATTGCCCCAATTAGGCCTCTTACATTGAAATAATGCAGTTTAATTGGATTTCCTTTTCTCTGTCTTGATTTGTCTGATCTGTCTCGATACTGGGATTACTGACATTGCCATATAATAATTAATGTGATCTCTTTAGTTCTGTGCTGTCCTCTAACTTCTTTCTGTCTCCAACTGTTAGTGTAAACTGCCTCTTGATGTCTACCTTCCAAACCCGCTCACGAACCTTTGAGATCATTTCAATGCAATCTTCTCTCAATTACTACAACCCTAGCCTCAGTCATTGGACAATCCCCTCACTCCAGGGAACAATCTGTGCAACCTTCTCTGTGCAGTCACCAATACAGTTACCATACTATTAAATGTGGAGATCAAAAACTGCAGCCAGTGTTCAGATGTGTCCCACCAAAAACCCTGAAACATACTGACACAGATGCTACTCCTGTATTCCAATGCCCTCACGATAAAAACACCAATCTGTTATTTACTCTTCCTGGTTGCTGCTGCACCTAAACACTAACAGCAGCAAACTATGACAGATTCAAATCAATTTATTCATATTTCTGTTCTATAACTAAACCTGAATAACTCTCACTCTCCCGACATTATCATCCACTGCCTTCTTGTTACTTGGATCAAAATCAATCGCTGTGCTTTCAGTGACATTGATTATGAAAGCTTGGTCCCAGAACTGATCTTGTCCTCTGCTACACTCACTGATCAGCCAAAACTGCAAAGGTAATACCCATCCTCTGTCTTTCCAGCTATATATCATGCTGTTATATTCTACAATACAATAAACATTTATCTGCATCATGTTAATGCTTTAAGAAATGCAGTTAAACACATACTACTCGTTCCTTTGATACTACACCTCCCAAAAAAATTCCAAAAAATATCAAACAAGTTTTGTAATAAGTAAATGAGTTTAATATCATAATTAACAAGATACAGGAGCAGGCATGTAAATGCATGGTTACACGCAGACACATACATAGAGACACATATGAGCACACTGAAACATACGTACGTCAGTCAAAGCCACATAAGAACATAAGAAATAGGAGCAGGAGTCGGTCATCCAGACCTTCAAGCCCTGCACACCATTCAATAAGATCATGATGAAAAGTGGATCACAATTCCACTTACCCACTCCATGACCCCCTGAATTCCCTTATCGATCAGACAAAATCTATCTACCCGTGATTAAATATATTCAGCGAGATAACCTCCACCACTTCAATGGGCAGAGAATTCCAGAGATTCACAACCCTTTGAGTGAAGAAGTCCTCCTCAACTCTGTCCTAACTGCACCCCCCAGCACATTATTTTGAGGCCTGTGCCCTCAGTTTTGTTTTCCTTTTAAGGGAAGAATCTTTCTATCTCCACTCTATCTAGCCCTTCATTATTTTGTAAGTCTCTAAAGACGCTACCCACGCCCCCCAGCCTCCTAAATTCCAAGTATAGACCAATCTATTCACTCTAATCCTCATAAGCTAATCTCCAGAATCAGCATGATGAACCTTCTCTATATACCTCCAGGCCAATATACCCTTCCGCTATGAGGGAACCAAAATGCACACAGTACTCCAGTTGCAGCCTCACCAATACCCTGTACAGTTGCAGCAAGACCTCCCTGTTTTTATATTCTAACCCCCTCACTATAAAGGCCAACATCCCATTCGCCTTCTTAATCACCTGTTGCACCTGCAGACTGGGTTTTGCGATTTGTGCACAATGACCCCCAGGTCCCTCTGCACCGTAACATGCTGCAGCTTTTCACCATTTAAATAGTAATCCCTCCTACTATTATTCCTACCAAAGTGGATAACCTCACACTTGCTAACATTATACTCCATCTGCCAGGTCCTCACCCACTCACTCAATCTATCCAGATCCCTCTGCAGGCTTTCCACACCCTCCACGCAATTTGCTTTTCCACTCATAGAACATAGAACAATACAGCACAAACAGGCCCTTCGGCCCACGAGTTGCACCGATCACATCTACCAATCCACAGACCTATCTATAACCCCCTATCCTATTCTTTTCCATATACTCATCCAGAAGTCTTTTAAAAGACCCCAGTGAGTTTGCCTCTACCACCTCCACGCAGCCGATTCCATTCACTCACCACCCTCTGAGTGAAAAACCTACCCCTGACATCTCCTTTGTATTTGCTTCCCTGCACCTTAAATCTGTGTCCTCTCATAGTGACCATTTCAGCTCAGGGAAATATTCTCTGAGAGTCCACCCTATCTATTCCTCTCAACATTTTATAAACCTCTATCAGGTCGCCTCTCAACCTACGTCTCTCCAGTGAGAAGAGTCCCAGCTCCCTCAACCTATCTTCATAAGGCCTGCCTCCCAATCCAGGCAGCATCCTTGTAAATCTCCTCTGAACTCTCTCAATAGCCTCTACATCCTTCCTATAATGAGGCGACCAGAACTGCGCACAATACTCCAACTGGGGTCTGACAAGAGTCTTATAGAGCTGCATCATTACCTCCTGGCTCCTAAACTCTATTCCTCGATTAATGAAGGCCAGTACACCGTACGCCTTCTTGACCACATCCTCCACCTGCAAGGCCGATTTAAGAGTTCTATGGACCCAGACCCCGAGATCCTTCTGCTCTACAACACAGCTAAGACTCCTACCCCTTATATTGTACTCCTTCATCACATTAATCCTGCCAAAATGGACCACTACACATTTAAATGGCACTACACATCTTCGTGTCATCAGCAAATTTTGTTACCCTACACTCAGCCCTCCAGATTCCTCCAGATCGTCTATGTAAATGGTAAACAGTTGAGGCCCCAGCACCAATCCCTGGGACACTCCACTAGTCACCAACTGCCAACCAGAAAAGCACCCATTGATTCCAACTCTCTTCTTCCTGTTAGATAACCAATCCTCAATTCACGCTAATACTTTACCCCCAACTCTGTGTACCCTAACCTTCTGCCTTCTGCCTTTTATGAGGCACTTTATCCAACACCTTCTGGAAATCTAAAAACACCACATCCACTGGTTCCCCTCTGTCTACCGCACTAGTCACATCTTCATAAAAATCCAGTAAATTCGTTAAATACGACTTCCCCTTCACGAATCCATGTTGTGTCTGTTTGATCGAACTGTTCTTTTCCAGGTGTCCTGGTATTTATTCTTTAATGATGGATTCCAGCATTTTCCCAACTACGGACGTTAAGCTAACCGGTCTGTAGTTACTTGTCTTTTGTCTGCTACCTTTTTTAAACAGCGGTGTAACAGTAACTGTTCTCCAATCCTCCAGCACATCCCCAGAGTCCAGCAAATTTTGTTAAATAATTACTAACACATCTGCTATTACTTCTGCCATGTCTTTGAAAACTCTGGGATGCATTCCATCCAGTCCTGGGGACTTGTCTACCTTCAGTCCCATTAGTCTACCAAGCACTACCTCTCTAGTAACAGTAATTGTATTAAGAACCTCATCTATTACCATCTTTAATATTCAGGAAGCTATTTGCGTCCTCCTCTGTGAAGACCAACACAAAAAACTTATTTAAAGTCTCAGCCATTTCCTCATTTCCCACCGGAATCTAAAATGAGGAGATCTTTTAAGTGCCCTTACTACGAAACTGATATAAATTCAATTATTTTTAGATGTTGGTATAATTCTTTCCTTGTTACACAAGTTTTTACACAACCACATGCAGCACATTTATACTTAATCGCTTTCATCCTCCAAGAGTCCAACATTCACTCTAGCCACTCTCTTCTTCTTTATATATTTGTAATAACTTTTACTATCTTTTTTTATATCTTTTATATTTAGAACTAGTTTAGCTTCATACTCCATCTTTTCTTTCTTTATCACTCTTTGCTTTTAGAACATAGAACATTACAGCGCAGAACAGGCACTTCGGCCTTCGATGTTGCGCCGACCAATTAGGAAAAAGCAATGACCCTCTAACCTAAACCACTCCCTTTTCAACCATAAACTTATCTACTAACCTCTTAAACGCCACCAAACTTGGCGCATCTACAACTGCAGCAGGCAGGGCATTCCATACCCTTACCACCCTCTGGGTAAAGAACCTACCTCTGACATCCGTCCTATAAACCACCCCTTAATTTAAAGCTATGTCCCCTCGTGCTAGCTTTCTCCATCCTAGGAAAAAGGCTATCACTGTCCACCCTATCTAAACCTCTAATCATCTTATATGTTTCAATAAGGTCTCCTCTTAGCCGCCTTCGTTCTAACGAAAACAACCTCAAATCCCTCAGCCTCTCTTCATAAGACCTGCCCTCCATACCAGGCAACATCCTGGTAAACCTCCTCTGTACCCTCTCCAATGCCTCCACATCTTTCTTATAATGCGGGGACCAGAACTGTACACAATACTCCAAGTGCGGCCGCACTAGAGTTTTGTACAGTTGCAACATGACGTTGCGGCTCCGAAATTCAATCCCCCTACCAATAAAAGCTAAGACTCCCTATGCCTTCTTAACAACCTTATCGACTTGATTGCCAACTTTCAGGGATCTATGCACATATACACCAAGATCCCTCTGTTCTTCAACGCTATTAAGAGTCCTACCATTAGCCCTATACTCTACACATTTGTTATTCCTGCCAAAGTGAATTACCTCACACTTTTCCACATTAAACTCCATTTGCCACCTCTCGGTCCAGCTCTGCAACTTGTCCAAGTCTCTCTGCAAACTAGAACACCCCTCTTCACTATCTACCACTCCTCCGACTTTGGTGTCATCCGCAAATTTACTAATCCGTCCTTCAATACCCTCATCCAGATCATTTATAAAAATTACAAACAGCAGGGGCCCCAAAACAGATCCCTGAGGTACACCACTAACCGAACTCCACGATGAATATTTCCATCACCACCACCTCTGTCTTCTATCTGCTAGCCAATTCCGAATCCAATTAGCTAAATCACCCTCAATCCCATACATCTGCATTTTCTGCAGAAGCCTTCCATGGGCCACCTTTGAGGGTTTGAAGTTGGATAAGTCCCCTGGCCGGACGGGATTTACCCTAGGATTCTCTGGGAGGCAAGAGAGGAGATTGCAGAGCCTCTGGCTCTGATCTTCAGGTCTCGTTGGTTACGGGTGTGGTTCCGGAGGACTGGAGGATAGCGAATGTGGTCCCATTGTTTAAGAAGGGGAAGAGAGACCTTCCAGGGAATTATAGGCCAGTGAGTCTTACTTCTGTGGTGGGCAAGGTATTGGAGAGAATTATTAGGGATAGGATTTATAGTTATTTAGAGAGAAATGAATTGATTGGGGATAGTCAGCATGGTTTCGTGAAGGGTAGGTCATGCCTTACTAACCTCATTGAGTTTTTTGAGAAAGTGACCAGAGAGGTGGATGGGGGTAAGGCGGTTGATGTAGTATATATGGACTTTAGTAAGGCTTTGATAAGGTGGCCCATGGAAGACTTCTACAGAAAATGCAGATGTGTGGAATAGAGGGTGATTTAGCTAATTGGATTAGAATTGGCTGGCAGATAGAAGACAGAGGTGGTGGTTGATGGGAGATATTCATCGTGGAGTTCGGTGACGAGTGGTGTGCCTCAGGGGTCTGTTTTGGGGCCCCTGCTGTTTGTAATTTTATAAAATGATCTGGATGAGGGTATTGAGGGATGGATCAGTAAATTTGCAGATGATACTAAAGTTGGTGGTGTGGTAGATAGTGAAGAGGGGTGTTTTTAGTTTACAGAGTGACTTGGACAAGTTGCAGAGCTGGGCCGAGAGGTGGCAAATGGAGTTTAATGTGGAAAAGTGTGAGGTAATGCACTTTGGCAGGAACAATAAATGTGTAGAGTATAGGGCTAATGGTAGGGCTCTTAATAGTGTTGAGGAACAGAAGGATCTTGGTGTATGTGTCAATAGATCCCTGAAAGTAGGCAGTCAAGTGGATAAAGTTGTTAAGAAGGCTTATGGAGTCTTAGCTTTTATTGGTAGGGGGATTGAATTTAGGAGCCGCAGCATCATGTTGCAGCTGTACAAAACTCTAGTGCGGCCGCACTTGGAGTATTGTGTGCAGTTCTGGTCGCCACATTATAAGAAAGATGTGGAGGCATTGGAGAGGGTACAGAGGAGGTTTACTAGGATGTTGCCTGGTATGGAGGGCAGGTCCTATGAAGAGAGGTTGAAGGATTTGAGGTTGTTTTCGTTAGAAAGGAGGCGGCTAAGGGGGGATCTTATTGAACATATAAGATAATTAGAGGTTTGGATAGGGTGGACAGTGATAGCCTTTTTCCTAGGATGGAGAAAGCTAGCACGAGGGGACACAACTTTAAATTAAGGGGTATGAGTTATAGGACGGATATCAGAGGTAGGTTCTTTACTCAAAGAGTGATTAGGGAGTGGAATGCCCTGCCTGCAGCTGTTGTAGATGCGCCAAGTTTGGTGGCGTTTAAGAGGTTAATTGATAAGTATATGGAAGAGAAGGGAATGGTTTAGTTTGGAGGGGCATTGCTTTTTATTTTGGTCGGCACAACATCGAAGGCCGAAGGGCCTGTTCTGTGCTGTTCTATGTTCTATGTTCTATGTTCTATGAACGCCTTACTAAAGTCCATATATACCACATCAACTGCCTTACCCCCATCCACCTCTTTGGTCACTTTTTCAAAAAACTCAATAAGGTTAGTAAGGCATGACCTACCCTTCACAAAAGGTTTTGGGTAACAAATTATCCCTATATTGGTCTCTATGTCATTAAGACATTAGGATGGTGGCGCGGGCTCATTGCGCCGAAGGGCCTGTTTCCCGTGCTGTGTTGTTCTTTGTTCAACCAATCTGCGCCCCCAATCTACATTCGCCAATTCCACCCTCATCCTATCAGACTCCCCTCTGTTCAAACAGAGGACATGGACTTAGGGCCCTATTTTCTCATCCTCCATCTGTATCAGAAATTCAGCCATATTGTGATCACCTGCTCAGACACACTTACACTGACACAATGAAGAACATAGAACATAGAACATAGAACATAGAACATAGAACATAGAACATAGAACATAGAACATAGAACATAGAACATAGAACACAGAACAATACAGCACAGAACAGTAAAGAGCGACATAGATTCACATTCCCAAGATTATAAACAGTGAAACAGTTTCATCAACCCAGAGAAACGGACAGAACAATGGGAATTTATCAGAGCCTTGTTTCTCAGAGTGTGCACTCAGCGCCTTGCCACTCTCAATATGTCCCTCTTCACTGTGTTTGTGATGCTCTCATTCCTCACTTACCCGAGAAACAGGTCCCTCCTGGGGAGCAGCTGTTTTTTGCGCTTAGCTCCGCACAGGTTAAAGGGCAAGCGGCACAATCACGCATCACAAAGTCACCAGGACATTGCTGCTTCTTTGGACAATCCTTCAGGTCACACGGAGCTACAGGAATTAAAACCAGCTTCAACAAGGTTCTCACAAAGCAGAAAAAATAATAGAACATAGAACATAGAACAATACAGCACAGAACAGGCCCTTCGGCCTTCGATGTTGTGCCGACCAAAATAAAAAGCAATGCCCTCCAAACTAAACCATTCCCTTCTCTTCCATATACTTATCAATTAACCTCTTAAACGCCACCAAACTTGGCGCATCTACAACAGCTGCAGGCAGGGCATTCCACTCCCTAATCACTCTTTGAGTAAAGAACCTACCTCTGATATCCGTCCTATAACTCATACCCCTTAATTTAAAGCTGTGTCCCCTCGTGCTAGCTTTCTCCATCCTAGGAAAAAGGCTATCACTGTCCACCCTATCTAAACCTCTAATCATCTTATATGCTTCAATAAGATCCCCTCTTAGCCGCCTCCTTTCTAACGAAAACAACCTCAAATCCTTCAACCTCTCTTCATAGGACCTGCCCTCCATACCAGGCAACATCCTGGTAAACCTCCTCTGTACCCTCTCCAATGCCTCCACATCTTTCTTATAATGTGGGGACCAGAACTGCACACAATACTCCAAGTGTGGAATCATTAACATGAGGAAAAAAAATCACCATTGAAATATCCTGAAACAGAAAGGTGCTACAGATTCCCCTCACTCTGTGCAACCATCTCCCCCACCCTGTCCTCAACCATCTCCCCCACCCCTTCCTCTTCCCCTGGGTCATACCTCCCCTAAAGGCTCCCCTCATCCTTCCCCCTGGATCAAACCTCCCGTAAAACTTCATTCCCACCCCCCTCCCCCCCCAACTGCCGCCAGGTCAAATCTCCCCTAAAGCCTTCCCTCCCTCCCTCCACTACCAGGTCAAACATCTCAAGTCCCCCCAACTCTCCCCCAGGTCAGACCTCCCCTAAAGCCCTCCCACCCTCCCCAACGCTAGGTCAAACCTTCCCAAAGCTCTCTTCTCCTCCATGGATCAACCCTCACCGAAAGCCCCCTCCCCTTCCTCCCAGCTCTGACTGACATCTTCTGCAGTTTCTGTCCGGTTATCCTCATGCCGTCTCTGAACCTCATCCTGTGCCAATGACCCATATCCTGCACCCTCCATCCTATTCTCACTAATATGCTCACATTAAAATACACGCACCCCCCACCGACACTCCCACCCCAACATGGTGAATCCCCACCCCACTGATTCCTCGATTGGCTATGGTAAATTCTGCCTCAGTGTCGGGGGCTATCAGGTAAATTTATGGAGTGACGGAGATGGTGCCTGGGTGGGATTGTTGTTGGTGCAGGTTTGATGGGCCAAATGGCATCTTTCTGCTCTGTAAGGATTCTATAATCAGACTGAGGTTACTGCCACTGAGCTGGCACATCAGAGTGAGGTTACTGATATTGAGCTGGCCAATCAGAATGAGGTTATTGATACTGAGCTGGCCAATCAGACTGAGGTTCCTGACATTGAGCTGGCCAGAGTGAGGTTACTGATACTGAGCTGGCCAATCAGAGTGAGGTTACTGATACTGAGCTGGCCAATCAGACTGAGGTGCCTGACATTGAGCTGGCCAATCAGAGTGAGGTTACTGATACTGAGCTGGCCAATCAGACTGAGGTTCCTGACATTGAGCTGGCCAATCAGAATGAGGTTACTAAATACTGAGCTGGCCAATCAGAGTGAGGTTCCTGATATTGAGCTGGCCAATCAGAGAGTGGACTTACTGATGTCCAGGGTGGCGAGTGATCCTGGCAATTCCAGACAATGTTTTCCTCCGTTTTTTGGGCCGATGCATTCTCGATGACGAATCACCAGCCCCTCACAGTCCTGGGTACAGTTTGACCACATCGTCCATTCGGTCCATTCACCGTCCACTGCATAGAGGTCAGAGGTCAGAGAGAGGAATAAACACATTAGCAACATCCGAGTGAAGCTGGGCACAGCCTGGCTAAAGCTGACCAGGAGTCGACACAGGTCTGAGTGGTTAATCACTCAAATGGCCAGTCATAGACAGCAGTGGGAAGTTGTGCGTGGAGCCTGAAGAGATTGGTGAGGCACTGAATAAATATTTCTCTTCGGTATTCACGCAGAGTGCTGGAAATGTAGCTGTGGAGAACACTGAGGTACAGGGTTGCAAATTGGGGAGTATTGTAGTAGATAGGGAGGATGTGTTAGAAATTCTCGAGGGTTTGAAGTTGGATAAGTCCCCTGGGCCGGACGGGATTTACCCTAGGATTCTCTGGGAGGCAAGAGAGGAGATTGCAGAGCCTCTGGCTCTGATCTTCAGGTCGTCGTTGGTTACGGGTGTGGTTCCGGAGGACTGGAGGATAGCGAATGTGGTCCCATTGTTCAAGAAGGGGAAGAGAGACCTTCCAGAGAATTATAGGCCAGTGAGTCTTACTTCTGTTGTGGGCAAGGTATTGGAGAGAATTATTAGGGATAGGATTTATAGTTATTTAGAGAGAAATGAATTGATTGGGGATAGTCAGCATGGTTTCGTGAAGGGTAGGTCATGCCTTACTAACCTCATTGAGTTTTTTGAGAAAGTGACCAAAGAGGTGGATGGGGGTAAGGCGGTTGATGTAGTATATATGGACTTTAGTAAGGCGTTTGATAAGGTGGCCCATGGAAGACTTCTACAGAAAATGCAGATGTGTGGAATAGAGGGTGATTTAGCTAATTGGATTAGGAATTGGCTGGCAGATAGAAGACAGAGGGTGGTGGTTGATGGGAGATATTCATCGTGGAGTTCGGTGACAAGTGGTGTGCCTCAGGGGTCTGTTTTGGGGCCCCTGCTGTTTGTAATTTTTATAAATGATCTGGATGAGGGTATTGAGGGATGGATCAGTAAATTTGCAGATGACACTAAAGTCGGTGGAGTGGTAGATAGTGAAGAGGGGTGTTATAGTTTACAGAGTGACTTGGACAAGTTGCAGAGCTGGGCCGAGAGGTGGCAAATGGAGTTTAATGTGGAAAAGTGTGAGGTAATGCACTTTGGCAGGAACAATAAATGTGTAGAGTATAGGGCTAATGGTAGGGCTCTTAATAGTGTTGAGGAACAGAAGGATCTTGGTGTATGTGTCAATAGATCCCTGAAAGTAGGCAGTCAAGTGGATAAAGTTGTTAAGAAGGCATATGGAGTCTTAGCTTTTATTGGTAGGGGGATTGAATTTAGGAGCCGCAGCATCATGTTGCAGCTGTACAAAACTCTAGTGCGGCCGCACTTGGAGTATTGTGTGCAGTTCTGGTCGCCACATTATAAGAAAGATGTGGAGGCATTGGAGAGGGTACAGAGGAGGTTTACTAGGATGTTGCCTGGTATGGAGGGCAGGTCCTATGAAGAGAGGTTGAAGGATTTGAGGTTGTTTTCGTTAGAAAGGAGGCGGCTAAGGGGGGATCTTATTGAAGCATATAAGATGATTAGAGGTTTAGATAGGGTGGACAGTGATAGCCTTTTTCCTAGGATGGAGAAAGCTAGCACGAGGGGACACAACTTTAAATTAAGGGGTATGAGTTATAGGACGGATATCAGAGGTAGGTTCTTTACTCAAAGAGTGATTAGGGAGTGGAATGCCCTGCCTGCAGCTGTTGTAGATGCGCCAAGTTTGGTGGCGTTTAAGAGGTTAGTTGATAAGTATATGGATGAGAAGGGAATGGTTTAGTTAGGAGGGGCATTGCTTTTTATTTTGGTCGGCACAACATCGAAGGCCGAAGGGCCTGTTCGTGTGCTGTTCTATGTTCTATGGTTCTATGTTCTATGCCCGCTTACTAAGTCATATATACCACATCAACTGCCTACCCCCATCCACCTCTTTGGTCAACTTTTCAAAACTCAATAAGGTTAGTAAGCATGACCTACCCTTCACAACGTTTTGGGTAACAAATTATCCTTATTGGTCTCTATGTCATTAAGAAATTAGGATGGTGGCGCGGGTCATTGCGGCGAAGGGCCTGTTTCCCGTGCTGTGTTGTTCTTTGTTCAACCAATCTGCGCCCCCAATCTCCATTCGCCAATTCCACCTCATCCTATCAGACTCCCCTCTGTTCAAACAGAGGACATGGACTTAGGGCCCTATTTTCTCATCCTCCACGTATCAGAAATTCAGCCATATTGTGATCACCTGCTCAGACACACTTACACTGACACATGAAAGAGCGACATAGATTCACATTCCCAAGATTATAAACAGTGAAACAGTTAATCAACCCAGAGAAACGGACAGAACAATGGGAATTTATCAGAGCCTTTTTCTCAGAGTGTGCACTCAGCGCCTTGCCACTCTCAATATGTCCCTCTTCATGTGTTTGTGATGCTCTCATTCCTCATTACCCGAGAAAAGGTCCTCCTGGGGAGCAGCTGTTTTTTGCGCTTAGCTCGCACAGTGTAAAGGGGCAAGCGGCACATCACGCATCACAAAGTCACCAGGACATTTGCTGCTTCTTTGGACAATCCTCAGGTCACACGGAGCTACAGGAATAAAACCAGCTTCAACAAGGTTCTCACAAGCAGGAAAAAATAATAGAACATAGAACATAGAACAATACAGCACAGAACAGGCCCTTCGGCCTTCGATGTTGTGCCGACCAAAATAAAAAGCAATGCCCCCAAACTAAACCATCCCTTCTTTCCATATACTTACAATAACCTCTTAAACGCCACCAAACTTGGCGCATCTACAACAGCTGCAGGCAGGGCATTCCCATCTCCCTAATCACTCTTTGAGTAAAGAACTACCTCTGATATCCGTCCTATAATCATACCCTAATTAAAGCTGGTCCCCTCGTGCTAGCTTTCTCCATCCTAGGAAAAAGCTATCACTGTCCACCCTATCTAAACCTAATCATCATTATATGCTTAATAAGATCCGTCTTAGCCGCCTCCTTTCTAACGAAAACCACCTCAAATCCTTCAACCTCTCTTCATAGGACCTGCCCTCCATACCAGGCAAATCCTGGTAACCTCCTCTGTACCCTCTCCAATGCCTCCACATCTTTCTTATAATGTGGGGACCAGAACTGCACACAATACTCCAAGTGTGGAATCATAACATGATGGGAAAAAAAACACCATGAAAATATCCTGAACAGAAAGGTGCTACAGATTTCCCTGACCTGTGCAACCATCTCCCCCACCTGTCCTCCCATCTCCCCCACCCTGTCCTCAACCATCTCCACCCACCCCTCTCTTCCCTGGTCAACCTCCCCTAAAGGCTCCCCTCATCCTTCCCCCTGGAGTCAAACCTCCCGTAAAACTCATTCCAACCCCCTCCCCCCCCAACTGCCGCCAGGTCAAATCTCCCTAAAGCCTTCCCTCCCTCCTCCACTACCGGTCAACATCTCAAGTCCCCCAACTCTCCCCCAGGTCAGACCTCCCCTACAGCCCTCCCACCCCCCAACGCTAGTCAAACCTTCCCCAAAGCTCTCTTTCCTCCATGGATCAACCCTCACGAAAGCCCCCTCCCATTCCTCCCAGCCTGACTGACACTCTGCAGTTTCTGTCCGGTTATCCTATGCGCTCTCTAACCTATCCTGTGCCTATGACCAATCCTGACCCTCCCATCCTTTCTCATAATATGCTCACATAAATACACGCCCCCCCCACCGACACTCCCACCCAACATGGTGAATCCCCCCCCACGGATTCCTCGATTGGCTAGTGTAAATTCTGCCTCAGTGTCGGGGGCTATCAGGTAAATTTATGGGTGTGACGGAGATGGTGCCTGGGTGGGATGTTGTTGTGTGCAGGTTTTGATGGCCAATGGCATCTTCTGCTTGAAGGATTCTATAATCAGGAGAGGTTACTGCCACTGAGCTGGCACATCAGAGTGAGGTTATGATATTGAGTGGCAATCAGAAGAGGTTATTGATACTGAGCTGGCCAATCAGACTGAGGTTCCTGACATTGAGCTGGCCAGAGTGAGGTTACTGATACTGAGTGGCAATCAGAGGAGGTTATGATACTGAGCTGCCATCAGACTGAGGTGCCTGAATTGAGTGGCCAATCAGAGTGAGGTTACTGATACTAGCTGGCAATCAGACTGAGGTTCCTGACATTGAGCTGGCAATCAGAATGAGGTTGACTAAATACTGAGGTGGCCAATCAGATTGAGGTTCCTGTAGAGTGGCCAATCAGAGAGTGGACTTACTGATGTCCAGGTGGCGAGTGATCCTGGCAATTCCAGACAAGTTTTCCTCCGTTTTTTGGGCCGATGCATTCTCGATGACGAATCACCAGCCCCTCACAGTCTGGGTACAGTTTGACCACATCGTCCATTCGGTCCATTCACCGTCCACTGCATAGAGGTCAGAGTCAGAGAGAGGAATAAACACATTAGCAAATCCGAGTGAAGCTGGGCACAGCCTGGCTAAAGCTGACCAGGAGTCGACACAGGTCTGAGTGGTTAAATTCCCAACTCAAAATGGCCAGTTCATAGACAGAGTGGGAAGTTGTGCGTGGAGCCTGAAGAGATTGGTGAGGCACTGAATAAATATTTCTCTTCGGTATTCACGCAGAGTGCTGGAAATGTAGCTGTGGAGAACACTGAGGTACAGGGTTGCAAATTGGAAGTATTGTAGTAGATAGGGAGGATGTGCTAGAAATTCTCGAGGGTTTGAAGTTGGATAAGTCCCCTGGGCCGGACGGGATTTACCCTAGGATTCTCTGGGAGGCAAGAGAGGGAGATTGCAGAGCCTCTGGCTCTGATCTTCAGGTCGTCGTTGGTTACGGGTGTGGTTCCGGAGGACTGGAGGATAGCGAATGTGGTCCCGTTGTTCAAGAAGGGGAAGAGAGACCTTCCAGGGAATTATAGGCCAGTGAGTCTTACTTCTGTTGTGGGCAAGGTATTGGAGAGAATTATTAGGGATAGGATTTATAGTTATTTAGAGAGAAATGAATTGATGGGGATAGTCAGCATGGTTTCGTGAAGGGTAGATCATGCCTTACTAACCTCATTGAGTTTTTTGAGAAAGTGACCAGAGGTGGATGGGGGTAAGGCGGTTGATGTAGTATATATGGACTTTAGTAAGGCGTTTGATAAGGTGGCCCATGGAAGACTTCTACAGAAAATGCAGATGTGTGGAATAGAGGGTGATTTAGCTAATTGGATTAGGAATTGGCTGGCAGATAGAAGACAGAGGGTGGTGTTTGATGGGAGATATTCATCGTGGAGTTCGGTGACAAGTGGTGTGCCTCAGGGGTCTGTTTTGGGGCCCCTGCTGTTTGTAATTTTTATAAATGATCTGGATGAGGGTATTGAGGGATGGATCAGTAAATTTGCAGATGACACTAAAGTCGGTGGAGTGGTAGATAGTGAAGAGGGGTGTTATAGTTTACAGAGTGACTTGGACAAGTTGCAGAGCTGGGCCGAGAGGTGGCAAATGGAGTTTAATGTGGAAAAGTGTGAGGTCATGCACTTTGGCAGGAACAATAAATGTGTAGAGTATAGGGCTAATGGTAGGGCTCTTAATAGTGTTGAGGAACAGAAGGATCTTGGTGTATGTGTCAATAGATCCCTGAAAGTAGGCAGTCAAGTGGATAAAGTTGTTAAGAAGGCATATGGAGTCTTAGCTTTTATTGGTAGGGGGATTGAATTTAGGAGCCGCAGCATCATGTTGCAACTGTACAAAACTCTAGTGCGGCCGCACTTGGAGTATTGTGTGCAGTTCTGGTCGCCACATTATAAGAAAGATGTGGAGGCATTGGAGAGGGTACAGAGGAGGTTTACCAGGATGTTGCCTGGTATGGAGGGCAGGTCCTATGAAGAGAGGTTGAAGGATTTGAGGTTGTTTTCGTTAGAAAGGAGGCGGCTAAGAGGGGATCTTATTGAAGCATATAAGATGATTAGAAGTTTAGATAGGGTGGACAGTGATAGCCTTTTTCCTAGGATGGAGAAAGCTAGCACGAGGGGACACAGCTTTAAATTAAGGGGTATGAGTTATAGGACGGATATCAGAGGTAGGCTCTTTACTCAAAGAGTGATTAGGGAGTGGAATGCCCTGCCTGCAGCTGTTGTAGATGCGCCAAGTTTGGTTGCGTTTAAGAGGTTAATTGATAAGTATATGGAAGAGAAGGGAATGGTTTAGTTTGGAGGGGCATTGCTTTTTATTTTGGTCGGCCCAACATCGAAGGCCGAAGGGCCGGTTCTGGCTGTAATGTTCTATGTTCTATGGAGAAGACTATTGAAGGCCTTGGAGAGATAGAACATAGAACATACAGCACAGAACAGCCCCTTCGGCTTCGAGTGTTGTTCCGACCAAATAAAAAGCATGCCCCTCCAAACTAACCGTTCTAAAGCATGTGGGAGGGAGATTTACTCAAATGTTCCCAGGCAATTGGGTGGGGTCAGGGAGGCAGTGGGAGAGGGGGGCAGAGGAGAGGTGGATGGGGGGGCAGGAGGGAGGGCAGGGGGGGGGAAGGGGGGAGGGAGAGAGTGGAGAGGTGGGATAACAGATGGGTAAGCAGGGGACGGGGAGAAGGGGGGACGGGTGGACGGGGGGGAAGGGGTAGGAGAATGGGGGAAGGGGGACGGGGGAAGGGGGGACGGGTAGGAGAATGGGGAAGGGGGAAAGGGGGGACCGGGTATGTAAGCTTGGTGGAAGTAGTTATGGGGGTGGGGGGGACGGGGACGGGGACGGGTAGGAGATGGGGGAAGGGCGGGGCAGGGGGAGGCGGTGGGATGGAAGAGAGGGAAGGAGGGGAATGGGGGAAGGGGGGGACAGTGTGAGAGATATAATCAAAATATTAAAAATCAGAAAGGGTTTAGAGAGAGCAAATCAGGAGAAGGTGCTTCCAGTGGCAGGAGGGAGACAGATCATGGATTGAAGAGAATGGGGAAAAGAACAGGAGTTGGAGGTAAGGGAATTCCTTACTCAGTGAGTTTTGTAATCTGGAATACTCTGAAAGGACGCTAGAAGATTCAACAGGAACTTTTAAAGTAGAACTGAAGAGATATGGGTAACGGAAGGGTAAATTTACAAGGGGAAAGAATGGGGTGGGGGAATGATATTAATCAGACAGATCATTAAACAGGTTAATAGCAGTGATTCTTGAAGGCAGCTCACCATCACCTTCTCAAGGGCAACCAGGGATGGGGAATAAATACTGGCCAACCAGTGACACCCATGTCCCACAAGGTACAAAAATACACTGGAATGGATAGTATGGGCTGAATGGACTCCTGTGCTGTGTCTATATTGCCAGCAGGAATGGTTTGCGGGGAGCAGGGTGGTACATTGTGAGGGATAAGGCACTCTGTATGAAATGGTCTCAGTAGACATTTGTCCTGATGTGGATTGTGACAATCAGACTTGGTCCATACAGCAGGAAGTGAGGCATCATTCCCGCTCTCTCACACACCCTGTCATTCCCAAATCCCAGCCTGTCAGATAGCAACTTACCAGGACAGGCCTGGGTGAAGCACTGCTGTGTCTGCACATTGTGTCCTCTGCATTGTCGGAGCAGTTCAGCTGATGTATTGACACAGACGCGTTGTCGGGATTGGATTCCAGCTGCACATGTTTGGCTGCAGTCACTCCACAATCCCCATGGGGACCACACTCCACAGTTTAACTCATCCACAGTAATCCTGCCCATTTCTCCAAAGCTGTCTTTGCAGTCACCAACTCCGTCACAAACCTACAGCAGAACCATTGAAATAAACCAAAACCTTCAAGAGAAAACTCAAAACCTAAATCAGTTTCAGACTCGCTCTCACACTGGCTGTTCGCCTGGCTGAGGTTCAATCACAGACACTCAGCAATAAGAGAACAGTGCTGGAAAATCAATTCCACAAACACATTGTCCATAATAACTCTTCACTATTCCAGAATAATCCTGGGACATTAATCATTCTTAGTGCCTATAATCACACCTTCTTAAAGCCCAAAGCCCTCCCTCTGACCCCAACTCCAACCATGGTTAACCTCTCTATCACTAAGATTCAGAGCAACCAATCACTCTCTCTGTCTCTCCGAATAATAATAGTAAGAAGTCTCACAACATCAGGTTAAAGTCCGACAGGTTTATTTGGTAGAACAAACTTTCATAGCCCTGTTCCTCACTTGACTCCCCTGATGCACGGGGAGCTAGCATGAGGGGACACAGCTCTAAATTAAGGGGTGGTAGTTATAGGACGGATATCAGAGGTAGGTTCTTTACCCAGAGGGTGGTAAGGGTATGGAATGCCCTGCCTGCTGCAGTTGTAGATGTGCCAAGTTTGGTGGCGTTTAAGAGGTTAGTTGATAAGTTTATGGATGAAAAGGGAATGGTTTAGGTTAGAGAGTCATTGCTTTTTCCGAATTGGTCGGCGCAACATCGAAGGCCGAAGGGCCTGTTCTGCGCTGTAATGTTCTATGTTCTATGAAAGGGCAGTGCTCTGAAAGTTTGTGCTACCAAATAAACCTGTTGGATTTTAACCTGGTGTTGTGAGACCTCTTACTGTGCCCACCCCAGTCCAAGGCCAGCATCTCCAACAAATGGTTATCTCTAAATTATGGAATGAACACAGATCAGAATGTGGCGATTTTGCCCATTCTCTCCGAATTTTATTCATTCCCATGACATGGGCATCATTGCTGACTAGCATCTATTGCCCATCCTGAAGTGCCTTGAGAAAGAGACGGTGAGCTGCCTTCTTAAAACTCTGCAGATCACCATGTGGTGTAGGTACACTCACTGTGCTGTTAGAGAGGAAGATCAACCTCATTTTCAAATCCCTCCATGGTTCACCCTCCCTATCTCTGTACCCTTCTCCAGCCCCTATACCCCTCCCTATCCCTGTAATTCCACCAGCCACTATACCCCTCCCTATCCCTGTAACTTCCTCCAGCCCCTACACCCCTGTGGAGTTTAATTCAGATAAATGTGAGGTGATGCATTTTAATAGATTGAAGCAGGGCAGGGCTTATTCAATTAATGGTAGGACATTGGGGAGAGTTATAGAATAAAGAGATCTAGGGGTACAGGTTCATAGCACCTTGAAATGGAGTCACAGGTGGACAAAGTGGTGAAGAAGGCATTCAGCATGTTTGGTTTCATTATTCAGAACATTGAGTACGGGAATTGGGATGTCTTGTTGAAGCTTGGGGCATCACGGTGGCATAGTGGTGAGCACTGCTGTCTCAGAGTGTCAGGATCCCAGGTTCAATTCCTGGCTTGGGTCACTGTCTGTATGGATTTTGCACCTTTTCCCTGTGTCTGCATGGGCTTCCTCTGGATGCTCCAGTTTCCTCCCATATTCTGAAAGATGTGCAGGGTAAGTGCATTGACCCAGACTGTGGCGACTAGGGGAATTTCACAGGAGCTTCATTGTAATGTTAATGTAAGTCTTATTTGGGACACTAATAAATAAACTTTACTCATACTTTAAGTTGTACAAGACATTGGTAAGGTCACACTTGGAATACTGTGTACAGTTCTGGTCACCCAATTATGGAAAGATTATTATCAAACTAGAAAGAGTGCAGGAAAAATTTACTAGGATGTTACCGGGACTTGATGGATTGAGTTATAAGGAGAGGCTGGATAGACTGGGACTCTTTTCTCTGGAGCGTAAGAGGCTGAGGGGTGATCTTATAAAGGCCTATAAAATAATGAGGGGCACAGATCAGCAAGATAGTCAATATCTTTTCCCAAAAATAGGGGACTCTAAAACTAGAGGCATAGGTTTATGGTGAGAGGGGAGAGACACAAAAGTGTCCAGAGGGGCAATTTTTTCACACAGAGGATGGTGAGTGTCTGGAACAAGCTGCCAGAGGTAGTAGTAGAGACGGGTACAATTTTGTCTTTTAAAAAGCATTTAGACTGTTACATGGGTAAGATGGGTATAGAGAAATATGGGCCAAATGCAGGCAATTGGGATTAGCTTAGTGTTAAAAACTGGGCAGCATGGATTTGTTGTAAATCTCTATGACTCTATAACTGGTCTCTCTCAGGAACTCCAGCCTGAGAAGCAGCTAGGGAATTGTGGGAGAAGTGTCTCTTTAAGCTGTCCCACAATTTCCCAAAATATCTGTGCTCTAATTCTAGTCTTATGTCTTCAGCTCCCTGGGTGCCAAGTTCTGGAATTCCCTCACCGAGTCTCTGTACTTCCATCTTGTGTGTTCAGAATGATGAGGGGTGTGAAAATGAAAGATGCAGAGAGTTGGCAGGGTGGATACTGAGAAAATCTTCCTCCTTATGAGAAAGATGAGAAACCATTTAAACATTAGCAGTCTCCCATTTCAGAGAGAGATGAGAAGAATATCATTCTGACAAAAGGGTGTGGGGATAAGAGTCAAGAATATTTTAACCGCAGATCGAGATTGTCTCCCATATTAACCAAGATTCAAAAGTATCGAGTGTGACAGGAATGTGGAGATGAAACCAAACTCAGATTCAGCCATAATCATAATGAATGATGGAGAAGGATTGAAGGACTGAATGGCTATTCCTGCTCCTCATTCATAATTGCATATTTGATTCGATTTATTATTGCAGGGAAAGGGAGCTGGAGTGACATCTGGGGGGTTTGTCCCTTCAGAATGTGCTTGTGACATTGTGATATTGTGTGTGATACTGTGCTTTAATAAATGTATTTTAATCATGTTTCTCTGAAAGTTTTTCAAGCAAATCCAAGCATTTTAATGCACTGTTTTATCTGTAACTAGTGTTCTCTAGTTATAGAATAGAATATAGAACATTACAGCGCAGTACAGGCCCTTCGGCCCTCAATGTTGCGCCGGCCAGTGGATTCTCTAACCCAAACTATTCCAATATCATCCATATGCCTATCCACCGAACATTTCAATGCCCCCAAAGTAGGCGAGTCCACAACTGCTGCAGGCAGGGCATTCCACGCTCTCACCACCCTCTGTGTAAAGAACCTGCCTCTGACATCCGTCCTATAACTACCACCTCTTAATTTAAAGTTGTGTCCCCTCATGTTGGTCATCACCATCCGAGGAAAAAGGCTCTCACTATCCACCCTATCCAATCCCTTGATCATCTTATAAGCCTCAATTAGGTCACCACGTAACCACCTTCTCTCTAATGAAAATAACCTCAGGTCCCTCAGCCTTTCCTCATAAGGCCTTCCCACCATAACAGGCAACATCCTGGTAAACCTCCTCTGCACCCTTTCCAATGCTTCCACATCTTTCTTATAATGCGGCGACCAGAACTGTACGCAATACTCCAAGTGCGGCTGCACCAGAGTTTTGTACAGTTGTAACATTACCTCACGGCTCCTAAATTCAATCCCTCTACCAATAAAAGCTAACACACCGTACGCCTTTTTAACAACTTTATCAACCTGGGTGCCAACTTTCAAAGAGCTATGTACTTGTACCCCAAGATCCCTCTGCTCGACAACGCTATTAAGGGTCCTTCCATTAACCCTATATTTCATATGCCTGTTATTCCTACAAAGTGAATCACCTCACACTTATCCGTATTGAATTCCATTTGCCACCTCACGGCCCAGCTCTGCAACCTATCTATGTCCCTCTGCAAACTGTAACATCCCTCCTCGCTGTCTACAACTCCCCCCACTTTGGTATCGTCAGCAAATTTACTAATCCAACCCTCTACACCCTCATCTAGGTCATTTATAAAAATGACAAACAGCAGTGGCCTAAAACAGATCCTTGAGGTACACCACTTGTAACTGCACTCCAGGTTGAATATTTCCCATCAACCACCACCCTCTGTCTTCTATCAGCTAGCCAATTCCTAATCCAAACTGCTAAATCACCTTCAAGCCCATGCATCTGCACTTTCTGCAGTAGCCTACCATGGGGAACCTTATCAAACGCTTTGCTAAAATCCATATACACTACATCAACTGCCTTACCCTTATCTACCTCTTTGGTCACCTCCTCAATAAACTCAATAAGGTTTGTGAGGCACGACCTACCCTTCACAAAACCGTGCTGACTATCCCTAATCAACTTATTCCTCTCTAGATGCGTATAAATCCTATCCCTTATAATTCTTTCCAAGACCTTGCCCACAACAGAAGTCAGGCTCACCGGTCTATAATTTCCAGGATGGTCCCTACTCCCCTTTTTGAACAAAGGGACAACATTTGCCATCCTCCAGTCTTCCGGCACTATACCTGTAGCTAACGATGACATGAAGATCAAAGCTAAAGGCTCTGCAATCTCCTCTCTCGCCTCCCAGAGAATCCTAGGGTAAATCCCATCTGGCCCAGGGGGCTTATCAATTTTCATACCCTCAAGATTTGCTAACACCTCATCCTTATGGACCTCAATCCTACCCAGTCTACAACCTGGTATCGCAGTATTCTCCCCGACAACACTGTCTTTCTCCTGCGTGAATACTGACAAAAAATACTCATTCAGTGTCTCTCCTATCTCCTCAGGCTCCACGCACAACTTCCCACTGCTATCTCTGACTGGCCCTAATCTTGCCCTAACCAATCTTTTATTATTTATATACCTGTAAAAAGCTTTAGAATTCTCCTTAATCCTATCCACCAAAGTCTTCTTGTGTCCTCTTCTAGCTCTTCTCTACTCTCTCTTTAGCTCCTTCCTGGCTGATTTATAGCTCTCTATTGCCCTAACTCAGCCTTCACGTCTCATCATTATATAAGCCTCCTTCTTCCTCTTCACCAGACATTCAACTTCCCTAGTACACCATGGTTCCCTCACTTGACCACTTCCTCCCTGCCTGGCAGGTACATATTCATTAAGGACATGCAGAAGCTGTTCCTTAAATATGCTCCACATATTTGTCAGTTGTCACTGAAACAACAGTACAACACAGGAACAGGCCGTTTGGCCCTCTAAGTCTGCACTGACCATGTGTTCCTAACTAGACCATCCGTTTATAGAACATAGAACATTACAGCGCAGAACAGGCCCTTCGGCCTTCGATGTTGCGCCGACCAATTAGGAACAAGCAGTGACCCTCTAACCTAAACCATTCCCTTTTCATCCATAAACTTATCTACTACCTCTTAAACGCCACCAAACTTGGCGCATCTACAACTGACGCAGGCAAGGCATTCCATACCTTTACCACCCTCTGGGTAAAGAACCTACCTCTGACATCTGTCCTAAAACCACCACCCCTTAATTTAAAGCTATGTCCCTCGTGCTAGCTTTCTCCATCCTAGGAAAAAGGCTATCACTGTCCACCCTATCTAAACCTCTAATCATCTTATATGTTTCAATAAGGTCTCCTCTTAGCCGCCTTCTTTATAATGAAAACAACCTCAAATCCCTCAGCCTCTCTTCATAAGACCTGCCCTCCATACCAGGCAACATCATGGTAAACCTCCTCTGTACCCTCTCCAATGCCTCCACATCTTTCTTATAATGTGGGGACCAGAACTGCACACAATACTCCAAGTGCGGCCGCACTAGAGTCTTGTACAGTTGCAACATGACGTTGCGGCTCCGAAATTCAATACCCCTACCAATAAAAGCTAAGACTCCATTTGTATCCCTCTATTCCCAGTCTGTCCACGTGACTATCCAGATAAGTCTTAAACAATCCCAGCTTGTCCGTCTCCACCACCAGTGAATTCCAGGCCCCCACCACCCTCTGTGTAAAATATGTCCCTCTGATATCTGAGTTAAACCTCGTCCCTCTCACCTTGAACCTGTGACCCCTCATAATCGTCACCTCCGACCTGGGAAAAAGCTTCCCACTGTTCACCCGATCTATACCCTTCTAATCTTATACACCTCGATTAGATCTCCCCTCATCCTCTGTCTTTCCAGGGAGAACAACTCCACTTTACCCAATCTCTCCTCATAGCTAAGACCTTCCATACCAGGCAACATCCTGGGAAATCTTCTCTGCACTCTCTCTAAAGCCTCCACGTCCTTCTGGTAGTGTGGTAACCAGAATTGGACGGAGTACTCCAAATGTGGCCTAACCAGCGTTCTGTACCGCTGCAACATCAGACTCCAGCTTTTATACTCTGTAACCCATCCTATACAGGCAAGCATGCCATATGCCACCTTCACCACCTTCTCCACCTGTGGTGCCACCTTCAGGGATTTGTAGGCTTGCACACCCAGGTCCCTCTGTGTGTCTATACGCCTGATGGCCCTGCCATTTATTGTGTAGCTCCCCCCTACATTAATTCTACCAAAATGCCTCACTTTGCATTTACTTTGCATTTAGTTGGATTAAATTCCATCTGTCATTTCTCCGCCCAATTTTCCAGCCTAATTGTGACATTGTGTTTATTTTTAATCTGCCCTAATGCAGTGTCCTGGGGGTTTATGATCCTTTTGGAATTGCTGGGTGGAGCATGATTGACAGGTCAGGTAATGCCTGGGGATAGTTTTTTTTTCCCCCACAGAAAAGTCCAAGTTCTTAGTTTTAGTTTAGTTGTTGTTAGAAGTTAGTTGGAGCAGATAGCTCGCCATCTCTCTGCTTATCTTTCTCTGTCTCTCTATCTCTCTGCCCCTGTTTCTCTCTCTCTCCAGATACTTTTGGAAAGTTCCAGGATTGGGAAGCCTCAGAGATTTAATCCAGTAACCAAAGGAACAATTCACAGCAGGAGTTAAAAAACTGAAAAGCCAGCATCATGTGAGCATGCTCACTTTCTGTGCCAAATGTAGAAAGGAGTGTATGATTGCAGGAACATCGGAGAGAGCTAGCTGTTACAGTTTATATCATGTTTACTTCCTGTAAAAATTGGTAAAAGATTTAATAATTTGTTTTGTTATATTCTAACTGTGTTCTTAAATAAATGTTGTTTAATAAAAGTTTCCAGGTGAGTCACTGAATCATACCTGGAGTGAACCAGCTTATCTCACACCTGTACCAAAATCAAATCTAAATTTTAGGGTCTGGACTAATTCATAAAATATCTTGAAGTTGTTGGCCTGAGTCTTTAACACTGGAACGACACAAATAGGATGGACCAAATAGCCTCCCTGTCTGCTGTAAATATTCTGAAACTCCTTTCAGACATTCATTCAAACCAATCTCTAACCAGATTTTATTTCACAGTGTTCCTGGGGCACCTTGGGATGTTTTACTGGATTAATGGGTGTTATATAAATATGAGTTGTTGAAATCAGAGAGTTGATGAAATAACCAGGATTTGTTGCAAAGACACAGATTTCACCTGGTACCTGTGTAAAGGTGATACAGCTGCCATCAGCGCAGGAATATTCTGAACAGCCAGGACTTGTCCCATTCCTCTCTGCCGGTGTCTCCGTGGGGAGCAGAAAGTCTGCAAATAATAAACCAATCAAATCATACCCACTGAAAATCCCAGACTATCAAATCACACCCACTGACCATAGAACGTAGAACATAGAACATTATAGTGCAGAACAGGCCCTTTGGCCTTCGATGTTGCACCGACCAATTAAGAAAAAGCAAAGACCCTCTAACCTAAACCATTCACTTTTCATCATAAACTTATCTACTAACCTCTTAAACGCCACCAAACTTGGCTAATCTACAACTGCTGCAGGCAGGGCATTCCATACTCTTACCACCCTCTGGGTAAAGAACCTACCTCTGACATCCATCCTATAACTACCACCCCTTAATTTAAAGCTATGTCCCCTCATAGAACATAGAACATTACACCACAGAACAGGCCCTTCGGCCTTCAATGTTGCGCCGACCAATATAAAAAGCAATGCCCCTCCAAACTAAACCATTCCCTTCTCTTCCATATACTTATCAACTAACCTCTTAAACGCCACCAAACCTGGTGCATCTACAACTGCTGCAGGCCTCGTGCTAGCCTTCTCCATCCTAGGAAAAAGGCTATCACTGTCCACCCTATCTAAACCTCTAATCATCTTATATGTTTCAATAAGGTCTCCTCTTAGCCGCCTTCTTACTAACGAAAACACCTCAAATCCCTCAGCCTCTCTTCATAAGATCTGCCCTCCATACCGGCAACATCCTGGTAAACCTCCTCTGTACCCTCTCCAATGCCTCCACATCTTTCTTATAATGCGCGACCAGAACTATACACAATACTCCAAGTGTGGTCCGCACAAGAGTTTTGTACAGTTGCAACATGACGTTGTGGCTCCGAAATTCAATCCCCCTACCAATAAAGCCAAGAATCCGTATGCCTTCTTAACAACCTTATCGACTTGATTGTCAACTTTCAGGGATCTATGCACATATACACCAAGATCCCTCTGTTCTCTTCACACTATTAAGAGTCCTACCATTATCCCTATACTATATACATTTGTTATTCCTGCCAAAGTGAATTACCTCACACTTTTCCGCATTAAACTCCATTTGCCACCTCTCGACCCAGCTCTGCAACGTGTCCAAATCTCTCTGCAAACTAGAACACCCCTCTTCACTATCTACCACTCCACCGACTTTGGTGTCGTCAGCAAATTTAGTAATCCTCCTTCTATACCCTCATCCAGATCATTTATAAAAATTACAAATAGCAGGGGCCCCAAAACAGACCCCTGAGGTACACCACTTGTAACCAAACTCCATGATGAATATCTCCCATCAACCACCACCCTCTGTCTTCTATCTGCTAGCCAATTCCTAACCCAATTAGCTAAATCACCCTCTATCCCATACATCTGCATTTTCTGCAGAAGCTTTCCAAGTGCCACCTAATCAAACGCCTTACTAAAGTCCATATATACCACATCAACTGCCTTACCCCCATCCACCTCTTTGGTCACTTTTTCAAAAAACTCAATAAGGTTAGTAGGCACGACCTACCCTTCACAAAACCATGCTGACTATCCCCAATCAATTCATTTCTCTCTAAATAACTATAAATCCTATCCCTAATAATTCTCTCCAATACTTTGCCCACAACAGAAGTAAGACTCACTGGTCTATAGTTCCCCGGAAAGTCTCTCTTCCCCTTCTTGAACAATGGGACCACATTCGCTATCCTCCAGTCTTCCGGCACTATACCCGTAACCAACGATGACCTGAAGATCAGAGCCAGAGGCTCTGCAATCTCCTCTCTCGCCTCCCAGAGAATCCTAGGGTAAATCCCGTCCGGCCCAGGGGACTTATCTAGCTTCAAACCCTCAAGAATAGAGGGTTTGAAGTCAGAGGGCCTCAGTCGGAGAGGCGGGGGCAGTCGGGGAGGCAGGGGCAGTCCAGGGGCAGATGAGGGGGCAGACCTGGGGCGGGGAAAGAGTAATCCAGGGGGCGGGTGGGGTGGAATGGTCCGGGGGGCGGGCAGGTCGGGGGGGGATGGTCCGGGGTGGGCGGGTTGGGGGGAAATGTCCTGGGGGGGGGGGCATAGCCTGGTGGGGGGGGAGGGGCATAGCCTGGTCGGGGGGAAGCCTGGTCGGGGGGAATTATCCGAGGGTTGGGGAGGGACGGATGGGGGCGGTGAAATAATCCATGGGTGGTGGGGGGATGGTGAATATTATAAACATCAGCAATTGGAATATCAATCTAAATCAGTTTTTATTCACACTCTATCCCAGAAATATCCAGACATACCCTCACACTCTTTACCCCAACCTTTTATTTCTCAAATTCTACCACACCATCCCCCTCATAGCAAGAGGACTGGAGTATAGGGATAGGGATGTTTTACTGCAATTGTACAGGGTGTTGGTGAGGCCACACCTGGAGTATTGGGTGCAGTTTTAGTCTCCTTATCTGAGGAAGGATGTTCCTTGCTATAGAGGGAGCACAGTGAGGATTTACCAGGCTGATTCCTGGGATGGCAGGTCTGTCATATGAGGAGAGACTGAGTGGGTTAGGATTATATTCACTGGAGTTTAGAAGAGTGAGATCATAGAAAGGATAGAAGGGATCTCATAGAAACTCATAAAATTCTAACAGGGTTAGACAGGGTAAATTCAGAAAGAATGTTAGAACATAGAACATAGAACACTACAGCACAAACAGGCCCTTCGGCCCACAAGTTGTGCCGATCATATCTATTCTTACCAGGCCATAGAACTATCTGTAACTCCCAATCCCATTAGTTCCCATGTACTCATCCAGAACTCTTTTAAAAGACCCCAGCGAGTTCGCCTCGACCACCACCGACGGCAGCCGATTCCATTCACTCACCACCCTTTGAGTGGAAAAACTTATTTCTAACATTTCCTCTGTACTTGCCCCCCAACACTTTAAACCTCTGTCCTCTCGCAGCAACAGGACACATGTTCCCATTGGTGGTGGGTGCCCAGATTTAGGGGGGCATGGTTTGAGGATAAGGAATAAATAGTAGTTGGCATCCAGGAACCCAGGTTCAATTCTCAGCTTTTTTTATTTATTCATGGGACATGGGCATTGCTGGCTGGCCAGTATTTATTGCCCATCCCTATTTGCCCTTGAGAAGGTGGTGATGAGCTTCCTTCTCGAATCATAGAACATAGAACATAGAATCCTACAGTGCAGAAAGAGGCCTTTTCGCCCATCGAGTCTGCACCAAACACAATCCCATCCAGGCCCTACCCCCATATCCCTACATATTATACCCACTAATCCCTCTAACACCCAGACATCCCTGGACACCAAGGAGCAATTTTAGCATGGCCAATCGACCTAACCTGCACATCTTCGGACTGTAGGAGGAAATCGAAGCACCCAGCAGAAACCCATGCAGACACGAGGAGAATGTGCAAACTCCACACAGACAGTGACCCGAGTCAGGAATTGAACCCTGGACCCTGGAGCTGTGAAGCAACAATGCTAACAGTACTATAGCAGTGCTATAGTGTTGAAGAACAGAGAGATCTTGGTGTATATGTGCATAGCTCCCTGAAAGTTGGCAATCAAGTCGATAAGGTTGTTAAGAAGGCATATGGAGTCTTAGCTTTTATTGGTAGGGGGATTGAGTTTCGGAGCCGCAACGTCATGTTGCAACTGTACAAAACTCTAGTGCGGCGCACTTGGAGTATTGTGTGCAGTTCTGGTCCCCGCATTATAAGAAAGATGTGGAGGCATTGGAGAGGGTACAGAGGAGGTTTACCAGGATGTTGCCGGGTATGGAGGGCAGGTCTTATGAAGAGAGGCTGAGGGATTTGAGGTTGTTTTCGTTAGAAAGGAGGCGGCGAAGAGGGGACCTTATCGAAACATATAAGATGATTAGAGGTTTAGATAGGGTGGACAGTGATAGCCTTTTTCCTAGGATGGAGAAAGTTAGCACGAGGGAACATAGCTTTAAATTAAGGGGTGGTAGTTATAGGATGGATGTCAGAAGTAGGTTCTTTACCCAAAGGGTGGTAAGGGTATGGAATGCCCTGCCTGCTGCAGTTGTAGATGCACCAAGTTTGGTGGCGTTTAAGAGGTTAGTAGATAAGTTTATAGTTGAAAAGGGAATGGTTTAGGTTAGAGGGTCATTGCTTTTTCTTAATTGGTCGGCGCAACATCGAGGGCCGAAGGGCCTGTTCTGTGCTGTAATGTTCTATGTTCTAACCATTGTGCTATCATGTCGCTTCATTACTGAATCGCTGCAGTCCATGTTCTGTGGGTTGACCCACAATGCCATTTGGGAGGGAATTCCAGAATTTTGACCCAGTGACAGTGAAGAAACAGTGATATATTTTCAAGTCAGGATGGTGAGTGCAGGAGGTGGTGTTCCCATGTGTCTGCTGACTTTGTCCTTCTAGATGGAAATGGTTGTGGGTGTGGAAGGTGCTGTCTAAGGATCTTTGGTGAATTGCTGTAGATAGTATCTGCACAGCAAACAGTGATAGTCACTGACCTGTCATGTTGCCTGTCAGATATTATCCAGATCTTGTTGCATTTGAACATGCAACCTGAGGAATTCCTGCAGAGATGTTCTGGAGCTGAGATGATTGACCACCAACCACCACAATCATTTTCCTATGTACCAGGTGTAACTCGAACCAGCGAAGAGTTTGCCCCCTGATACCCATTCATTCCAGTTTCACTCGGGCTCCTTGATGCCACACCCGGTCGAATGCAGCCTTGATGCCGGCGGCTGTCACTCCCACCTCACCTCTAGAATTCAGCTCTTTTGTCCATGTTTGAACCAAGGCTGTAATGAGGTCGGGAGCTAAGTGATCCCCTGACAAAACCCAAACTGGGCGTCACTGAGCAGGTTATTGCTGAGCAAGTGCTGCTGGATAGCGCTGTCGATAACCCCTTCCATCACTTTACTGATGATCGAGAGTCGGCTGGGCAGTAATTGGCCAGGTTGGATTTGTCCTGCTTTTTGTGTACAGGATACACCTGGGCAATTTTCCACATTGTCAGGTGGCTTGGGTCATTGTCTGTGTGG
Source organism: Sphyrna mokarran (assembly GCA_024679065.1). Lineage (NCBI taxonomy): Eukaryota > Metazoa > Chordata > Chondrichthyes > Carcharhiniformes > Carcharhinidae > Sphyrna > Sphyrna mokarran. Next base: position 199,195 of record JAGIQG010000007.1, on the reverse strand, counting down.
AGTTTGCACATTCTCCCCATGTCTGCATGGGTTTCCTCCGGGTATTCCAGTTTCTTCCCACAGTCTGAAAGACGTGCTGGTTCGGGCGCACTGGCCATGCTAAATTCTCCCTCAGCGTACCTGAACAGGTGCCAGAATGTGGTGACTCGGGCATTTTCACAGTAACTTCATTGCAGTGTTAATGATGTAAGCGTACTTGTAACACTAAAAAACTAACAAATATATCTTTTAGAACTGAGGTGAGGAGACATTTCTTCACAAAGAGGGTGGGGAACGTGTAGAATTCACTCCCACAGAAAGGAGTTGATTTTAAGAAGAAATGAGATATCGCTCTTGGGGCTAAAGGGATCGAGGGATCTGGAGAAAAGTAGGGATCAGGATATTGAATTCGATGATTAGCCATGATTGTAAGAATGGGAGAGCAGACTTGAAGGGCTGAATGATCTCCTCCTGCTTCTAGTTGATGTGTTAACCCACCCAGTCTCCAGGATGTGGACCCCTGCTCCCAATTGGCTCAACTTCCCACACTTCTGTTCCATCGGGGCCAGTGCAATCACATGACCTATCGGGAATAGCCTCTTAAAGGGGTCACAGTACGTCTCTGTCACCATCTCACACTCTGTTCACCCCGCCTCTCTCCGCTCACTCTCTCTTCCTCCACTCACTCCCCCTCTCTCCGATTATAGAATATAGAACGCTACAGCACAAACAGGCCCACAAGTTGTGCCGATATCTATACCTACCAGGCCGTAGAACCATCTGTAACTCCCAATCCCATTAAATGCCATGCACTCATCTAGAAGTCTCTTAAAAGACCCCAGCGAGTTTGCCTCTACCACCACTGACAGCAGCCGATTCCACTCACTCACCACCCTCTGAGTGAAAAACTTACCTCTAACATCTCCTCTGTACTTGCCCCCCAGCACCTTAAACCTGTGTCCTCTCGTAGCGACCATTTCAGCCCTGGAAAATAGCCTCCGAGAATTCACTCTAACTATTCCTCTCAACATCTTATAAACATCTATCACATCGTCTCTCAACCTTCGTCTCTCCAGGGAGAAGAAACCCTCAACCTATCTTCATAAGGCCTGCCTCCCAATCCAGGCAACATCCTTGTAAATCTCCTCTGCATCCTCTCAATATCTTCCACATCCTTCCTATAGTGAGGCGACCAGAACTGCACACAGTACTCCAAGTGGGGTCTGACAAGGGTCTTATAAAGTTGCAGCATTACCTCCTGACTCCTAAACTCAATCTCTCGATTAATAAAGGCCAGTACACCATACGCCTTCTTGACCACATCATCCACTTGCGCACCCGATTTAAGAGTCCTATGGACCCGGACCCCAAGATCCTTCTGCTCCTCAACACTGCCAAGACTCTTACCCTGGATATTGTACTCCTTCATCCCATTATTCCTGCCAAAATGGACCACTACACATTTATCCGTGTTGAAGTCCATCTGCCACTTCTCCGCCCAGTCTTGCATCCTGTCTATGTCTCGCTGCAACTTTTGGCATCCCTCCAGACCATCCACAACACCACCGATCTTTGTATCGTCGGCGAACTTACTAACCCATTCCTCCACTTCCTCATCCAGGTCATTTATGAAAATGACAAACAGCACGGGTCCCAGAACAGATCCCTGGGGCACTCCACTGGTTACCGACCTCCATGCAGAACAAGACCCATCCACAACCACTCTCTGCCTTCTGCCGGCAAGCCAGTTCTGGATCCACGAGGCCAAAGCCCCTTGGATCCCATGCCCTCTCACCTTCTCAAGAAGTCTTGCATGTGGGACCTTATCAAAAGCTTTGCTGAAATCCATGTAAACTATGTCCACTGCTCTTCCTTCGTCAATGTGTTCACATTTTCGAAGAACTCAACTAGGCTCGTAAGGCACGATCTGTCCTTAACAAAGCCGTGTTGACTATTCCTGATCATATTGAATTTCTCTAAATGCTCATAAATCCTGTCCCTCAGAATCCTCTCCATTAACTCACCGACCACTAAGGTCAGACTCACCGGTCAGTAATTGCCTGGGCTACCCCTATTCCCCTTCTTGAAAATAGGCACCACAGCCGCAATCCTCCAATCTTCCGGAACCTCTGCCGTCTCCATCGACAACACAAAGATCACTCCCCCCCCTCTCTCCATTCGCTCCGCCTTCTCTCTGGTCGCTCCCTCCTCTCCCCATTCACTCCCCCCTCTCTCCGGTCACTCCTCCCTCTCTCCTTACCACAGTTGAGTTCGTCTTCACCCTCTGCACAGTCTGGGAATCCATTACACACCCATGTGGTGTTGATGCAGACTTTGTTGTCACACAGGAACTTCCCGGGGCACGGCGGAATCCGTGTAGATCCTGAGGTGGAAGCAAAAGCATTTCTAAAAATAAAACGCAGTTCATAGGGCCAGGAGGCCACTTAGAACATAGAACATAGAACATTACAGCGCAGTACAGGCCGTTCGGCCCTCGATGTTGCACCGGCCAGTGGACCCTGTAACCTAAACTATTCCAATATCACCCATATGCCTATCCACCGAACGTTTGAATGCCCCCAAAGTAGGCGAGTCCACAACTGCTGCAGGCAGGGCATTCCATGCTCTCACCACCCTCTGTGTAAAGAACCTGCCTCTGACATCCATCCTATAACTACCACCTCTTAATTTAAAGTTATGTCCCCTCGTGTTGGTCATCACCATCCGAGGAAAAAGGCTCTCACTATCTGAAAATGCAGATGTATGGGATACAGGGTCATTTAGCTAATTGGGTTAGGAATTGGCTAGCAGATAGAAGACAGAGGGTGGTGGTTGATGGGAGATATTCATCTTGGAGTTCGGTGACAAGTGGTGTACCTCAGGGCCCCTGTTTTGGGGCCCCTGCTGTTTGTAATTTTTATAAATGATCTGGATGAGGGTATTGAAGGATGGATTAGTAAATTTGCACATGACACTAAAGTCGGTGGAGTGGTAGATAGTGAAGAGGGGTGTTATAGTTTGCAGAGGGACTTGGACAAGTTGCAGAGCTGGGCCGAGAGGTGCAAATGGAGTTTAATGTGGAAAAGTGTGAGGTAATGCACTATGGCAGAAATAATAAATGTGTAGAGTATATGGCTAATGGTAGGATTCTTAGTAGTGTTGATGAACAGGGGGATCTTGGTGTGTATGTGCATAGATCCCTGAAAGTAGGCAGTCAAGTCGAGAAGGTTGTTAAGACGGCATATGGAGTCTTAGCTTTTATTGGTAGGGGGATTGAATTTCGGAGCCGCAACGTCATGTTGCAACTGTACAAAACTCTAGTGCGGCCGCACTTGGAGTATTGTGTACAGTTCTGGTCCCCGCATTATAAGACAGATGTGGAGGCATTGGAGAGGGTACAGAGGAGGTTTACCAGGATGTTGCCTGGTATGGAGGGCAGGTCTTATGAAGAGAGGCTGAGGGATTTGAGGTTGTTTTCGTTAGAAAGGAGCGGCTAAGAGGAGACCTTATCGAAACATATAAGATGATTAGAGGTTTAGATAGGGTGGACAGTGATAGCCTTTTTCCTAGGATGGAAAAAGCTAGCACGAGGGGACACAGCTTTAAATTAAGGGTGATAGTTATAGGACGGATATCAGAGGTAGGTTCTTTGCCCAAAGGGTGGTTCGGGAGTGGAATGCCCTGCCTGCAGCAGTTGTAGATGCGCCAAGTTGGTGGCGTTTAAGAGGTTAGTTGATAAGTATATGGAAGAGAAGGGAATGGTTTAGTTTGGAGGGGCATTGCTTTTTATACTAGTCGGCGCAACAGCGAAGGCCGAAGGGCCTGTTCTGTGCTGTAATGTTCTATGTTCTATCCACCCTATCCAATCCCCTGATCATCTTATATGCCTCAATTAGGTCACCGCGTAACCACCTTCTCTCTAATGAAAATAACCTCAGGTCCCTCAGCCTTTCCTCATAAGGCCTTCCCACCATACCAGGCAACATCCTGGTAATCATCCGTCCATTCGCCCTGACCTACTAGCTTGGTTCATTCTCTTGTTTACTCACTGAGAATCAGTTTGGAAATGTGTTACTGTGAATCTTTCAGTAATCACTCGTTACGGACAACTGATGTTTCCCCACTTTGGGAAGGGTGACAAGGTCGTGCAGAAGATGTGGGGGAGAGTTACTGGAATGGAAGTGGTGATGAGGGGCAAGAATTAATTACAGACTGGAGATGCTGGGGATCTCCTCCTGAGAACAGAAAAGAAGACTTTAATACAAGTGTCAAAAATCCACAGAAAGGAAGATAAGGAAGTGCATTTCAAAGTTCTGGAGTGGCTCAATGAGTGGACAAAACTATGACAAATGGAGTTTAAGTGTAGGAAAGTGTGAACTTTTGCAGAATAAATAAGGTTTAAACGGTGAGAGATTACAGAGCTCTGAGATACAGAGGGATCCAGGAGTCCCAGTGCATGAATCACAAAAGATTGGTGTGCAGGTACAGCAAATAATTGGGAAAATTAATAGAATGTTAGCATTTAGTGTGATGAGAATCTGGAGGTTATGCTGCAGCTGTGTGGGACATTGGTGAGACCACATCTAGAGTATTGTGCACTGTATCGGTCTCCTTACTTCAGGAAGGTGTAACTGTGTCAGGAGCTCAGAGAAGGTTTTCCAGATTAACACCAGCAATGGACGGTTTGATTGTGAGGAAAGATTGAAGAGATCGGGTTTGTCTCTGCTGGAGTTTCAAAAAGTAAGAGGCAACTTGACCAACACCATTACGATGTGGAAGGATTTTGTCAGGGTGGGTGTGTTCCCTCACTGTTTAAAAATAATGTTCCCTCACTGTTTAAAAATAAGGGATTTCATACAGAGATTACAGAGGGATATGGGCCAAATGTGGGCAATTGGGATTAGCTTCAGGGTTGAAAAAAAAGGGATAGCATGAACAAGTTGGGCCAAAGGGGTTGTGATAACAATCAGATCAGCCATGATCATATTGAATAGGGGGGAGCAGGCTCGAGGGGCCAAGTGGCCTCCTCCCTAATTTGTATTTTCATATAGGGTAGAGTATAGGGCTAATGGTAGGGCTCTTAATAGTGTTGAGGAACAGAAGGATCTTGGTGTATGTGTCAATAGATCCCTGAAAGTAGGCAGTCAAGTGGATAAAGTTGTTAAGAAGGCATATGGAGTCTTAGCTTTTATTGGCAGGGGGATGGAATTTAGGAGCCGCAGCATCATGTTGCAACTGTACAAAACTCTAGTGCGGCCGCACTTGGAGTATTGTGTGCAGTTCTGGTCCCCACATTATATAAAGATGTGGAGGCATTGGAGAGGGTACAGAGGAGGTTTACCAGGATGTTGCCTGGTATGGAGGGCAGGTCCTATGAAGAGAGGTTGAAGGATTGAGGTTGTTTTCGTTAGAAAGGAGGCGGCTAAGAGGGGATCTTATTGAAGCATATAAGATGATTAGAGGTTTAGATAGGGTGGACAGTGATAGCCTTTTCCTAGGATGGAGAAAGCTAGCACGAGGGGACACAGCTTTAAATTAAGGGGTATGAGTTATAGGACGGATATCAGAGGTAGGTTCTTTACTCAAAGAGTGATTAGGGATTGGAATGCCCTGCCTGCAGCTGTTGTAGATGCGCCAAGTTTGGTGGCGTTTAAGAGGTTAGTTGATAAGTATATGGAAGTGAAGGGAATGGTTTAGTTTGGGGGGGCATTGCTTTTTATTTTGGTCGGCACAACATCGAAGGCCGAAGGGCCTGTTCTGTGCTGTAATGTTCTATGTTCTATGTTCTATATCTTGAAGTGTTTGAGTAAATATGGAGAAATTCTGGCAGGGGTCACAGAGGGGTCACAGGATTCAGGTCACTGACACCTTTCAGCTCCTTCTCACCCCTCACCATGGGTCATGTGATACCGATCCACTTACAGTTAGTGATGAATCCACTCAATTATCAATCATAACCACAATTGTTGATGATTTACAGAGATGATTTGAGTTGGGGACCGAGTGTAGTGTGTCAAAATTCACAGATAACACTAAGATAAGGGGCAGAGCAAAGTGTGCAGAGGACGCTGAAAGTCTGCAAAGGGATATAGATAGTCTAAGTGAGTGGGCGAGGGTCTGGCAGATGGAGTACAATGTTGGAAAATGTGAGGTTATCCATTTTGATAGGAATAACAGCAAAATGGACTATTATTTAAATGGTAAAAAATTGCAGCATACTGCTGTGCAGAGGGACCTGGGTGTCCTTGTACAGGAACATCAAGGTGTTGGTTTGCAGGTCAGCAGGTAATGAAGGAGGCAAATGGAATTTTGCTCTTCATTGCTAGAGGGATGGAGTTTAAAACAGTGAGGTTATGTTGCAGCTGAATAAGGTGCTGGTGAGGCCACACCTGGAGTACTCTGTACTCCTTATTTTTGGTCTCCTTATTTGAGAAAGGATATACTGGCACTGGAGGGGGTGCAGAGGAGATTCAATAGGTTGATTCCGGAGTTCAAAGGGTTGGCTTATGAGGAGAGACTGAGTAGACTGGGGCTATACTCATTGGAATTCAGAAGAATGAGAGGAAATCTTATAGAAACATATAAGATTATGAAGGGAATCGATAAGATAGAAGCAGGGAAATTGTTTCCACTGGTGGGTGAAACTAGAACTAGGGGGCAGAGCCTCGAAATAAGGGGAAGCAGATTTAGGTCTGAGTTGAGGAGGAACTTCTTCACACAAAGGGTTGTAAATCTGTGGAATTCCCTGCCCAGTGAAGGAGTTGGGGCTCCCTCATTGAATGTTTTTAAGGTAAGGATAGGTAAATTTTTGAACAGTAAAGGGATTAAGGGTTAAGGTGAGCGGGTGGGTAAGTGGAGCTGAGCCCACAAAAAGATCAGCCATGATCATATTGAATGGTGGGACAGGATCGAGGGGACAGATGGCCCACTCCAGCTCCTAGTTCTTATGTTCTTAAGTTTATCCACCCAGTTATTGATGGATCCACTCACCACAGTTATCGATGGTCTCGTCAGAGAGGTCCTGACAGTGCGGAACCCCATCGCACAGTTCCTGGTGTTGGATACACTGGGGACTGCTCCCACACTGGAATTCTCCGGATTGACAAGTTCTGTTACAGTTCTTTTCATCACTTCCATCTGGACAGTCCAGTTCATCATCGCAGAGCCAGCCGAACGGTGTACACCCACCACTCTCACACCCAAACTCATAATGCAGGCAAGCAGATTGGGCTGAAAGAGGAAGAGTAACAAGAGACATGTGGTGAAATTGGGAGATTTCCATGGATACAGATTCTTAAAGTGTATTCATCAAATACAAAACACAACCGCAATATTCATAGAACATAGAACATTACAGCACAGAACAGGCCCTTCGGCCTTCGATGTTGTGCCGACCAAAATAAAAAGCAATTCCCCTCCAAACTAAACCATTCCCTTCTCTTCCATATACTTATCAATTAACCTCTTAAACGCCACCAAACTTGGCGCATCTACAACAGCTGCAGGCAGGGCATTCCACTCCCTAAATCACTCTTTGAGTAAAGAACCTACCTCTGATATCCGTCCTATAACTCATACCCCTTAATTTAAAGCTGTGTCCCCTCGTGCTAGCTTTCTCCATCCTAGGAAAAAGGCTATCACTGTCCACCCTATCTAAACCTCTAATCATCTTATATATTTCAATAAGGTCTCCTCTTAGCCGCCTTCTTTCTAACGAAAACAACCTCAAATCCCTCAGCCTCTCCTCATAAGACCTGCCCTCCATACCAGCAACATCCTGGTAAACCTCCTCTGTACCCTCTCCAATGCCTCCACATCTTTCTTATAATGTTGCGACCAGAACTGCACACAATACTCCAAGTGCGGCCGCACTAGAGTTTTGTACAGCTGCAACATGATGCTGCGGCTCCTAAATTCAATCCCCCTACCAATAAAAGCTAAGACTCCATATGCCTTCTTAACAACTTTATCCACTTGACTGCCTACTTTCAGGGATTCGTGGAGTATTAAACTTAACTAGAAAGTTGGTAACCAGTGGAGTGCCCCAGGGATCTGTTCTGGGACCCCTGCTGTTTGTCATTTTCATAAATGACCTGGATAAGGAAGTGGAGGGATGAGTTAGCAAGTTCGCCGATGATACAAAGATCGGTGGTATTGTGGATGGTCTGGAGGGATATCAAAAGTTGCAGCGGGACATAGACAGGATGCAAGACTGGGCGGAGAAGTGGCAGATGGACTTCAACGCAGATAAATGTGTAGTGGTACATTTTGGCAGGAATAATGGGATGAAGGAGTACAATATAAGGGGTAGGAGTCTTAGCTGTGTTGTACAGCAGAAGGATCTCGGGGTCTGGGTACATAGGACTCTTAAATCGGCCTCGCAGGTGGAGGAAGTGGTCAAGAAGGCGTACGGTGTACTGGCCTTCATTAATCGAGCAATAGAGTTTAGGAGTTAGGAGATAATGTTGCAGCTCTATAAGACTCTTGTCAGACCCCAGTTGGAGTATTGTGCGCAGTTCTGGTCACCTTATTATAGGAAGGATGTAGAGGCTATTGAGAGGGTTCAGAGGAGATTTACAAGGATGCTGCCTGGATTGGGAGGCAGGCCTAATGCAGATAGAACATAGAACAATACAGCACAAACAGGCCCTTCGGCCCACGAGTTGCGCCGATCACATCTACCAATCCATAGACCTATCTATAACCCCCTATCCTATTCTTTTCCATATACTCATCCAGAAGTCTCTTAAAAGACCCCAGTGAGTTTGCCTCAACAACCTCCGACGGCAGTCGGTTCCACTTACTCACCACCCTCTGAGTGAAAAATCTACCCCTGACATCTCCTTTGTATTTGCTTCCCTGCACCTTAAATCTGTGTCCTCTCGTAGTGACCATTTCAACTCGGGGAAATAGTCTCTGAGAGTCCACCCTATCTATTCCTCTCAACATTTTATAAACCTCTATCAGGTCGCCTCTCAACTACGTCTCTCCAGTGAGAAGAGTCCCAGCTCCCTCAACCTATCTTCATAAGGCCTGCCTCCCAATCCAGGCAGCATCCTTGTAAATCTCCTCTGAACCCTCTCAATAGCCTCTACATCCTTCCTATAATGAGGCTACCAGAACTGCGCACAATACTCCAACTGGGGTCTGACAAGAGTCTTATAGAGCTGCATCATTACCTCCTGACTCCTAACCTCTATTCCTCGATTAATGAAGGCCAGTACACCGTACGCCTTCTTGACCACTTCCTCCACCTGCGAGGCCGATTTATGAGTCCTATGGACCCGGACCCCGAGATCCTTCTGCTCTACAACACAGCTAAGACTCCTACCCCTTATATTGTACTCCTTCATCCCATTATTCCTGCCAAAATGGACCACTACACATTTATCTGCATTGAAGTCCATCTGCCACTTCTCCCCCAGTCTTGCATCCTGTCTATGTCCCACTGCAACTTTTGGCATCCCTCCAGACCATCCACAACACCACCGATCTTTGTATCGTCGGCGAACTTGCTAACCCATCCCTCCTCATCCAGGTCATTTATGAAAATGACAAACAGCAGGGGTCCCAGAACAGATCCCTGGGGCACTCCACTGATTACCAACCTCCATGCAGAACAAGACCCATCCACAACCACTCTCTGCCTTCTGCCGGCAAGCCAGTTCTGGATCCACGAGGCCAAAGCCCTTGGATCCCATGCCCTCTCACCTTCTCCAGAAGCCTTGCATGTGGGACCTTATCAAACGCCTCACTAAAGTCCATGTACACTACGTCCACCGCCCTTCCTTCGTCAATGTGTTCAGTCATATTTTCGAAGAGCTCAACTAGGCTCCTAAGGCATGACCTGCCCTTGATAAAACCATGCTGACTATTTCTAATCAGTTCAAACTTCTCCAAATGTTCATATATCTTATCCCTCAGAAGCCTCTCCATCAGCTTACCAACCACTGAAGTCAAACTCACCGGTCGGTAATTTCCTGGACTATCCCTGCTCCCTTTCTTAAAGATAGGAACCACATCCGCAATCCTCCAATCCTCAGGAACCTCTCCCATTTCCAAGGACGACGCAAAGATCATCGCCAGGGGCTCTGCAACCACTTCCCTCACCTCCCACAATAACCTGGGGTACATCCCATCCGGTCCCGGCGACTTGTCTATCTTGATAGAATTTAACAAGTCTAACACATCCTCTTTTCTAACATCCACATACTCAATCTTTTCCATATGCCTCAAACCTGCAGTGCAATCTCCCAGTTCACTTTCCACCATGAGCACTGAGGCAAAGTACTCGTTAAACACCTCTGCCATTTCTTCCGGATTCACACAGACTTTTCCCCCTTCACCTTTTATAGGCCCTATCCCTTCTCTTCTCAACCTTTCACTTTTCACATATTTGTCGAAGGCCTTGGGATTCTCCTTAATCTTACCTGCCAAGGTCTTCTCATGACCCCTTCTGGCTCTCCTAATTTCCTTTTAGGAGGTTGAGGGAGCTGGGACTGTTCTCACTGGAGAGACGTAGGTTGAGAGGCGACCTGATAGAGGTTTATACAATGTCAAGAGGAATAGATAGGGTGGACTCTCAGAGACTATTTCCCCGAGCGGAAATGGTCACTACGACAGGACACAGATTTAAGGTGCAGGGAAGCAAATACAAAGGAGATGTCAGGAGTAGGTTTTTCACTCAGAGGGTGGTGAGTGAATGGAACCGACTGCCGTCGGAGGTTGTTGAGGCAAACTCACTGGGGTCTTTTAAGAGACTTCTGGATGAGTATATGGAAAAGAATAGGATAGGGGGTTATAGATGGGTCTGTGGATTGGTAGATGTGATCGGTGCAACTCGTGGGCCGAAGGGCCTGTTTGTGCTGTATTGTTCTATGTTCTAGAAAGACCAGGATATATCAATGAAGAAGTCTTGGAAAGCCTGACAAAAACCTACATCTGGAGGTTTGTGTACAGTTTGGGGCACTATATTGGCTTTGGAAGGATACAATGAGAACTTAGCAGAATATTACCAGCTCCAACAACACTCAAGAAGCTCAACACCATCCAGGATAAAGATTGTTATCCCTTCCACAAACATTCACTCCCTTTAATACCAATAAACAATGACAGCTGTGTGTACCATTTACAAGGTGCACTGCAAGAACTCAATAAGGCTCCTTAGGCAACACTTTCCAAACCCACAACCACTGCCATATAGAAGGACAAGGGCAACAGATACTTGGGAAAACCACCACCTGGAGATCCTCCTCCAAGTCACCCACCATCCTGACTTGGAAATATATCACCGTTCCTTCGTTGTTGCTGGGTCAAAATTCTGAAACTCTCTCCCCAAAGCACTGTACTATACCACATGGACTCCAGCAGTTGAAGAAGGCAGCTTACCACCACCTTCTCAAGGGTGGCTTTAAAGAGGGTCCAAAAAAGATGTACCAGGATGTTGCCTGGTATGGAAGGTATTAGCTATGAGGAGAGGTTGGAGAAACTTAGCATTTGACAGGGTCCCACATGGCAGGCTGGTGCAAAAGGACAAATCTCACAGGATCAAAGGTGAACTAACCAAATGGGTACAGAATTGGCTTGGCCAACGAAGACAGAGGGTAAGAGTGAAGACGTCTTTTTCTGATTGGAGATCTGTGACTAGTGTTGTTCCTCAGGGCTCTGTACTGGGACCTCTGCTGTTTGTTTTATATATATAAATATATATATAGATAGATATAAATGATTGGGAAGAAGATGTAGCTGATCTGATTAGAAAATTTGCAGACGACACAAAGATTGCTGGAGTTGCACATAACGATGAACATTGTCAGAGAATACAACAGGATATAGGTAGGCTGGAAAATTGGGCGGAGAAATGGCAGATGGAACTTAGTCCAGATAAATGCAAAGTGATGCATTTCGGTAGATCGAATGTAGTGGGGAGCTATACAATAAATGGGAGAACCTTCAGGAGTATAGACACAACAGAGGGACCTGGGTGTGCAAGTCCACAGATCCTTAAAGGTGGCAGCACAGATGGAGAAGGTGGTGAAGAAGGCATATGGCATGTTTTCCTTTAAAAGATGGGGCATGGAGTGTAAAAGTTCGCATACGATGTTGCAGTTATATAGAACGTTGGTTAGGCCACATTTGGATTACTGCGTCCAGTTCTGGTCACCACACTACCAAAAGGACGTGGATGCTTTAGAGAGAGTGCAGAAAAGGTTTACCAGGATGTTGCCTGGTATGGAGGGTCTTAGCTATGAGGAGAGATTGGGTAAACTGGGGTTGTCCTCCCTGGAAAGACAGAGGAAGAGGGGCGAATAGAGGTGTATGAGATTATGAAGGGCATTGATAGAGTGAACAGTTGGAAGCTTTTTCCCAGGTCAGAAATGAAAAACACAAGAGGTCACAAGTTCAAGGTAAGAAGGGCAAGTTTCAATACAGATATGCGGGGGATGTTTTTTACACAGAGGATGGTGGGGGCTGGAAAGCGCTGCCAAGCAAAATGGTTGAGGTGGACACGCTGGGATCATTTAAGACTTATTTATATAGTCACATGAACAGACTGGGAATAAAGGGATATAAACGGATGCTCTTCTTAGGAACACATGATCAATGCAGGTGTGGAGGGCTGAAGAACCTGTTCCTGTGCTGTATTGTTCTTTAAATAATGCCTTATCAAAGTCCAATCTATCCAGCCTCTCTTTATAACTCAAACCATCAACACAGAACATAGAACATAGAACATTACAGCGCAGAACAGGCTCTTCGGCCTTCGATGTTGCGCCAAACCAATTAGAAAAAAGCAGTGACCCTCTAAACTAAACCATTCCCTTTTCATCCATAAACTTCTCTACTAACCTCTTAAACGCCACCAAACTTGGCGCATCTACAACTGACACAGGCAGGGCATTCCATACCCTTACCACCCTCTGGGTAAAGAACCTACCTCTGATATCCGTCCTACAACTACCACCCCTTAATTTAAAGCTGTGTCCCCTCGTGATGGCTTTCTCCATCCTAGGAAAAAGGCTATCATTGTCCACCCTATCGAAACCTCTAATCATCTTATATGTTTCGATAAGGTCTCCTCTTAGCCGCCGTCTTTCTAACGAAAACAACCTCAAATCTCTCAGCCTCTCTTCATAAGACCGGCCCTCCATACCAGGCAACATCCTGGTAAACCTCCTCTGTACCCTCTCCAATGCCTCCACATCTTTCTACTAATGTGGGGACCAGAACTGCACACAATACTCCAAGTGCGGCCGCACTAGAGTTTTGTACAGTTGCAACATGACGTTACAGCTCCAAAATTCAATCCCCCTACCAATAAAAGCTAAGACTCCATATGCCTTTTTAACAACCTTATCGACTTGATTGCCAACTTTCAGGGAATTATGCACATATACACCAAGATCACTCTGTTCATCAACACTATTAAGAGTCCTACCATTAGCCCAATACTCTACACATTTGTTATTCCTGCCAAAGTGAATTACCTCACACTTTTCCACATTAAACTCCATTTGCCACCTCTCGGCCCAGCTCTGCAACTTGTCCAAGTCTCTCTGTAAACTATAACACCCCTCTTCACTATCTACCACTCCTCCGACTTTGGTGGCATCCGCAAATTTACTAATTAATAGAACACTACAGCACAGAACAGGCCCTTCAGCCTTCGATGTTGCGCCGACCAATATAAAAAGCAATGCCCCTCCAAACTAAACCATTCCCTTCTCTTCCATATACTTATCAACTAACCTCTTAAACGCCACAAACTTGGCGCATCTACAACTGCTGCAGGCAGGGCATTCCACTCCCGAACCACCCTTTGGGTAAAGAACCTACCTCTGATATCCGTCCTATAACTATCACCCCTTAATTTTAAGCTGTGTCCCCTCGTGCTAGCTTTCTCCATCCTAGGAAAAAGGCTATCACTGTCCACCCTATCTAAACTCTAATCATCTTATATGTTTCGATTAGGTCCCCTCTTAGCCGCCTCCTTTCTAACGAAAATAACCTCAAATCCCTCAGCCTCTCTTCATAAGACATGCCCTCCATACCAGGCAACATCCTGGTAAACCTCCTCTGTACCTCTCCAAAGCCTCCACATCTTTCTTATAATGTGGGGACCAGAACTGCACACAATACTCCAAGTGTGGCCGCACTAGAATTTTGTACAGTTGCAACATGATGTTGCGGCTCCGAAATTCAATCCCCCTACCAATAAAAGCTAAGACTCCATATGCCTTCTTAACAACCTTCTCGACTTGACTGCCTACTTTCAGGGATCTATGCATATACACACCAAGATCCCTCTGTTCATCAAGACTACTAAGAATCCTACCATTAGCCCTATATTCTACACATTTATTATTCCTGCCATAGTGCATAACCTCACACTTTTCCACATTAAACTCCATTTGCCACCTCTCGGCCCAGCTCTGCAACTTGTCTAAGTCCCTCTGCAAACTACAAAACCCCTCTTCACTATCTACCACTCCACCGACTTTAGTGTCATCTGCAAATTCATCCTTCAATACCCTCATCCGATCATTTATAAAAATTACAAACAGCAGGGGCCCCAAAACAGATCCCTGAGGTACTCCACTTGTAACCGAACTCCACAATGAATAACTTCCATCAACCACCACCCTCTGTCTTCTATCTGCTAGCCAATTCCTAATCCAATTAGCTAAATCACCCTCAATCCCATACATCTGCATTTTCTGCAGAAGCCTTCCATGGGCCACCTTATCCTGGGTAATGAACCAGACCAGGTGTTAGACTTGGAGGTGGGTGTGCACTTTGGTGATAGTGACCACAATTCGGTTACGTTTACCTTAGTAATGGAAAGGGATGGGCACGTACCGAATAACAGTAGTTATAGCTGGGGGAAAGGTAATTATGAGGCTATTAGGAGAGATTTAGGATGCATAGGGTGGAGCAGGAAATTGCAGGGGCTGGGGACATCTGAAATGTGGAGCATATTTAAGGAACAGCTTCTGCATGTCCTTAATGAATATGTACCTGCCAGGCAGGGAGGAAGTGGTCGAGTGAGGGAACCATGGTGTACTAGGGAAGTTGAATCTCTGGTGAAGAGGAAGAAGGAGGCTTATATAATGATGAGACGTGAAGGCTCAGTTAGGGCAATGGAGAGCTATAAATCAGCCAGGAAGGAGCTAAAGAGGGAGTTGAGAAGAGCTAGAAGAGGACACGAGAAGACTTTGGCGGATAGGATTAAGGAGAATCCTAAAGCTTTTTACAGGTATATAAATAATAAAAGATTGGTTAGGGCAAGATTAGGGCCAGTCAGAGATAGCAGTGGGAAGTTGTGCGTGGAGCCTGAGGAGATAGGAGAGACACTGAATGCGTATTTTTCGTCAGTATTCACGCAGGAGAAAGACAGTGTTGTCAGGGAGAATACTGCAATACCAGGTTGTAGACTGGGTAGGATTGAGATTCATAAGGAGGAGGTGTTAGCGAATCTCGAGGATATGAAAATTGATAAGTCCCCTGGGCCAGATGGGATTTACCCTAGGATTCTCTGGGAGGCTAGAGAGGAGATTGCAGAGCCTTTGGCTTTGATCTTCATGTCGTCGTTAGCTACAGGTATAGTGCCGGAAGACTGGAGGATGGCAAATGTTGTCCCTTTGTTCAAAAAGGGGAGTAGGGACCATCCTGGAAATTATAGACCGGTGAGCCTGACTTCTGTTGTGGGCAAGGTCTTGGAAAGAATTATAAGGGATAGGATTTATAAGCATCTAGAGAGAAATAAATTGATTAGGGATAGTCAGCACGGTTTTGTGAAGGGTAGGTCGTGCCTCACAAACCTTATTGAGTTTTTTGAGGAGGTGACCAAAGAGGTAGATAAGGGTAAGGCAGTTGATGTAGTGTATATGGATTTTAGCAAAGCGTTTGATAAGGTTCCCCATGGTAGGCTACTGCAGAAAGTGCAGATGCATGGGATTGAAGGTGATTTAGCAGTTTGGATTAGGAATTGGCTAGCTGATAGAAGACAGAGGGTGGTGGTTGATGGGAAATATTCAATCTGGAGTGCAGTTACAAGTGGTGTACTTCAAGGATCTGTTTTAGGGCCACTGCTGTTTGTCATTTTTATAGATGAGGGTGTAGAGGGTTGGATTAGTAAATTTGCTGACGATACCAAAGTGGGGGGAGTTGTAGACAGCGAGGATGGATGTTACAGTTTGCAGAGGGACATAGATAGGTTGCAGAGCTGGGCCGTGAGGTGGCAAATGGAATTCAATACGGATAAGTGTGAGGTGATTCACTTTGGTAGGAATAACAGGCATATGAAATATAGGGCTAATGGAAGGACCCTTAATAGCGTTGTCGAGCAGAGGGATCTTGGGGTACAAGTACATAGCTCTTTGAAAGTTGGCACCCAGGTTGATAAAGTTGTTAAGAAGGCGTACGGTGTGTTAGCTTTTATTGGTAGAGGGATTGAATTTAGGAGCCGTGAGGTTATGTTACAACTGTACAAAACTCTGGTGCGGCCGCACTTGGAGTATTGCGTACAGTTCTGGTCGCCGCATTATAAGAAAGATGTGGAAGCATTGGAAAGGGTGCAGAGGAGGTTTACCAGGATGTTGCCTGGTATGGTGGGAAGGCCTTATGAGGAAAGGCTGAGGGACCTGAGGTTATTTTCATTAGAGAGAAGAAGGTTACGCGGTGACCTAATTGAGGCGTATAAGATGATCAAGGGATTGGATAGGGTGGATAGTGAGAGCCTTTTTCCTCGGATGGTGATGACCAACACGAGGGGACATAACTTTAAATTAAGAGGTGGTAGTTATAGGACGGATGTCAGAGGCAGGTTCTTTACACAGAGGGTGGTGAGAGCGTGGAATGCCCTGCCTGCAGCAGTTGTGGACTCGCCTACTTTGGGGGCATTCAAATGTTCGGTGGATAGGCATATGGATGATATTGGAATAGTTTAGGTTAGAGGGTCCAGTGGCCGGCGCAACATCGAGGGCCGAAGGGCCTGTACTGCGCTGTAATGTTCTATGTTCTATGTTATCGAATGCCTTACAGTCCATATATACCTCATCAACTGCCTTACCCCCATCCACCTCTTTGGTCACTTTTTCAAAAAACTCAATGAGGTTAGTAAGGCACGACCTACCCTTCACAAAACCATGCTGACTATCCCCAATCATTTCATTTCTCTCTTCTTTGTTCAAGAAGGGGAAGAGAGACCTTCCAGGGAATTATAGGCCAGTGAGTCTTACTTCTGTGGTGGGCAAAGTGTTGGAGAGAATAATTAGGGATAGGATTTATAGTTATTTAGAGAGAAATGAATTGATTGGAGATAGTCAGCATGGTTTTGTGAAGGGTAGGTCGTGCCTTACTAACCTCATTGAGTTTTTTGAAAAAGTGACCAAAGAGGTGGATGGGGGTAAGGCGGTTGATGTGGTATATATGGACTTTAGTAAGGCGTTTGATAAGGTGGCCCATGGAAGACTTCTGCAGAAAATGCAGATGTATGGGATAGAGGGTGATTTAGCTAATTGGGTTAGGAATTGGCTAGCAGATAGAAGACAGAGGGTGGTGGTTGATGGGAGATATTCATCTTGGAGTTCGGTGACAAGTGGTGTACCTCAGGGGTCTGTTTTGGGGCCCCTGCTGTTTGTAATTTTTATAAATGATCTGGATGAGGGTATTGAAGGATGGATTAGTAAATTTGCAGATGACACTAAAGTCGGTGGAGTGGTAGATAGTGAAGAGGGGTGTTATAGTTTGCAGAGGGACTTGGACAAGTTGCAGAGCTGGGCCGAGAGGTGGCAAATGGAGTTTAATGTGGAAAAGTGTGAGGTAATGCACTATGGCAGAAATAATAAATGTGTAGAGTATAGGGCAAATGGTAGGATTCTTAGTAGTCTAGATGAACAGAGGGATCTTGGTGTGTATGTGCATAGATCCCTGAAAGTAGGCAGTCAGGTCGAGAAGGTTGTTAGGAAGGCATATGGAGTCTTGGCTTTTATTGGTAGAGGGATTGAATTTCGGAGCCGCAACGTCATGTTGCAACTGTACAAAACTCTAGTGCGGCCGCACTTGGAGTATTGTGTGCAGTTCTGGTCCCCGCATTATAAGAAAGATGTGGAGGCATTGGAGAGGGTACAGAGGAGGTTTACCAGGATGTTGCCTGGTATGGAGGGCAGGTCTTATGAGGAGAGGCTGAGGGATTTGAGGTTGTTTTCGTTAGAAAGGAGGAGGCTAAGAGGGGACCTGATCGAAACATATAAGATGATTAGAGGTTTAGATAGGGTGGACAGTGATAGCCTTTTTCCTAGATGGAAAAAGCTAGCACGAGGGGACACAGCTTTAAATTAAGGGGTGATAGTTATAGGACGGATATCAGAGTAGGTTCTTTACCCAAAGGGTGGTTCGGGAGTGGAATGCCCTGCCTGCAGCAGTTGTAGATGCGCCAAGTTTGGTGGCGTTTAAGAGGTTAGTTGATAAGTATATGGAAGAGAAGGGAATGGTTTAGTTTGGAGGGGCATTGCTTTTTATATTGGTCGGCGCAACATCGAAGGCCGAAGGGCCTGTTCTGTACTGTAATGTTCTATGTTCTATGTAAATAACTATAAATCCTATCCCTAATAATTCTCTCCAATACTTTGCCCACAACAGAAGTAAGACTCACCGGCTATAATTCCCTGGAAAGTGTCTATTCCCCTTCTTGAACAATGGGATCAAGTCCCGGTAGCACCCGGTAAATCTTTTCTGCACGCTTTATAGAAAAAATATTATTCAACTATAATAGAGTGACCAGAATTGCACACAGTATTCCAAGTGTGGCCTTACCAATGTCTTGTACAACTTCAACAAGACGTCCCAACTCCTGCATTCAATGTTCTGACCAATAAAACCCAGCATGCCGAATGCCTTCTTCACCACTCTGTCCACCTGTGACTCCACTTTCAAGGAGCTATGAACCTGTACCCCGAGATCTCTTTGTTCTGTAACTCTCCCCAACATCCTATCATTAACTGAGTAAGTCCTGCCCTGGTTCAATCTACCAAAATGCATCACCTCACATTTTTCTAAATTAAACTCCATCTGCCACTCATTCGCCCACTGGCCCAATTGATCAAGATCCCATTGTACTCCTAGATTACGTTTTTCACTGTCCACTATGCCACCAATCTCGGTGTCATCTGCAAACTTACGAATCATGCCTCCTATATTCTTATCCAAATCATTAATACAAATGACAAATAACAGTGGGCCCAGCACTGATCCCTGAGGCATACCACTGGTCACAGGCCTCCAATTTGATAAACAACTCTCTACAACCAGATAGATGGTAGATGGAATTCAATCCTGATAAATGTGAGGTGATGCATTTCGGGAGAAAGAATGTAGGGGTTAGGTATATGATAAAGGGTAGACCCATTAAGAGTATAGAAACGCAGAGGGACCTGGGGGTGCAGGTGAACAAGTCTCTGAAGGTGGCAGAGCAGGTGGAGAAGGTTATGAAGAAAGCATATGGTATGTTAGCCTTTATAGGAAGGGGTATAGAGTACAAGAGCTGGCCTTTAATGTTGCAGTTGTATAAAACGTTGGTTAGACCTCATTTGGAATACTGCGTCCAGTTCTGGTCGCCTTACTACCAGAAGGACGTGGAGACTCTGGAGAGAGTGCAGAGGAGGTTTACCAGGATGCTGCCTGGTATGGAAGGTCTGAGTTACAAGGAGAGATTAGGCAAATTGGGACTGTTTTCCTTAGAAAGATGTAGACTTAGAGGAGATCTCATAGAGGTGTACAAGATTATGAGGGGTGTAGATAGAGTAAACAGGGTTAAGCTTTTTCCTAGGATGGACTCGAATAGCACGAGGGGTCACGGGCTTAGGGTGAGGAGGGTAAGGTATAATTTGGATGCTAGAGGGAGTTTTTTCACACAGAGGGTGGTGGGGGTATGGAATGCGCTGCCAAGTAAAGTGGTGGAGGCAGGTACTCTGGAGTTATTTAAGAAATACTTAGATGGGCACATGAACAGAATGGGAATGGAGGGGTATAGAAAACTGATTTAAAATAGGGATCATGAGCCTTGGGAGTCCCTGGGAAGTGTGTAAATAGATGATGATATTGATGTACTTGTTTTTATCCTACAGGTGCTTTGGTCCACCTTGTTGTCTAACGAGGGGCATACACGCGATGGGTCGTGAGAGGGCTGCTCTTGGATTTTTTTCGAGAGTATCCTAGTGCTTCACGTCGTTAGTGTACGCTTGACCTGGACCATTTGATGGGCAACACGACAGCTCAGTGACTATCGCTGTGCTGTGCAGATACATGGATTTGGGCCTGTGTCTGTGGGAGTTTGCGCATTCTCCCGGTGCTTGCGTGGGTTTTCTCCGGGTGCTCCGGTTTCCTCCCACATCCCAAAGATGTGCTCTTAGGCTAATTGGCAAAACAAATTCTCCCTAAATTGTCTCAAATTTGGTTTTTAATCCATAGATCTATAAACATAGACAGGGATCAAGGGTAGAGGTGGTAACATCGGGGTGGCAGCGCGGGCTTGTTGGGCCGAAGGGCCTGTTTCCCGTGCTGTTTTGTTCTTTGTTCTTTGAACCACCCTCTGGCTTCTGTCATCAGTAAGAAGTCTCACAGCAGCAGGTTAAAGTCCAACAGGTTTATTTGGCAGCATTAGTTGCTCCAAAAAGACACAAACTCAAATTACATAATGATTATTTTGTAAATTGAGTTTGTGTCTTTATATGTCTTGTTTGTGAACAGAACTCCCACTCACCTGACAAAGGAGTTTGAGGCTTTGAAAGCTAGTGTCGCCAAATAAACCTTTTGAACTTTAACCTGGTGTTGTGAGACTTTGTACTGTGTTTACCCCAGTCCGATGCTGGTATGGTATTCTCTCACATGAGAACACCATCCACCAGGTACACGGTACATACTCTTGCAACTCAGCGAACATTCTCTACCTGACACGCTGCAGGGAAGGATGTCCCGAGGCATGGTACATTGGGAAGACCATGCAGATGATATGACAAAACGGATGAATGAACACCACTCAACAATCACCAGGCAAGACTGTTTCCTTCCTGTTGGGGAACACTTCAGCGGTCACGGGCATTCAGCCTGTGATTTTCAGGTAAACATTCTCCAAGGTGGCCTTCATGACACGTGACATAAGAACATAAGAAATAGGAGCAGGAGTCGGCCATCCAGCCCCTCGAGCCTGCCCCACCATTCAATAAGATCATGGCTGATCTGTAGTGGTTCAGTACCACTTTCCCACTTTCTCCCCATAACCCTTAATTCCCTTGTCTATCAGCAGAGTCGCTGAGCAGAGACTGATAGCCAAGTCCCGCACACATGAGGACGGCCTCAACCAGGATCTTGAGTTCATGTCACACTATCTGTAACCTCCATGACTTGCCTGGGCTTGCAACATCTCACTAACTGGCCTGTCTCTTTAACCTGTGCTTTTTTGAGAAAGTGACCAGAGAGGTGGATGGGGGTAAGGCGGTTGATGTAGTATATATGGACTTTAGTAAGGCTTTTGATAAGGTGGCCCATGGAAGACTTCTACAGAAAATGCAGATGTGTGGAATAGAGGGTGATGTAGCAAATTGGATTAGAAATTGGCTGGCAGATAGAAGACAGAGGGTGGTGGTTGATGGGAGATATTCATCGTGGAGTTCGGTGACGAGTGGTGTGCCTCAGGGGTCTGTTTTGGGGCCCCTGCTGTTTGTAATTTTATAAATGATCTGGATGAGGGTATTGAGGGATGGATCAGTAAATTTGCAGATGATACTAAAGTTGGTGGTGTGGTAGATAGTGAAGAGGGGTGTTTTAGTTTACAGAGTGACTTGGACAAGTTGCAGAGCTGGGCCGAGAGGTGGCAAATGGAGTTAAATGTGGAAAAGTGTGAGGTAATGCACTTTGGCAGGAACAATAAATGTGTAGAGTATAGGCTAATGGTAGGGCTCTTAATAGTGTTGAGGAACAGAAGGATCTTGGTGTATGTGTCAATAGATCCCTGAAAGTAGGCAGTCAAGTGGATAAAGTTGTTAAGAAGGCTTATGGAGTCTTAGCTTTTATTGGTAGGGGGTTGAATTTAGGAGCCGCAGCATCATGTTGCAGCTGTACAAAACTCTAGTGCGGCCGCACTTGGAGTATTGTGTGCAGTTCTGGTCGCCACATTATAAGAAAGATGTGGAGGCATTGGAGAGGGTACAGAGGAGGTTTACTAGGATGTTGCCTGGTATGGAGTGCAGGTCCTATGAAGAGAGGTTGAAGGATTTGAGGTTGTTTTCGTTAGAAAGGAGGCGGCTAAGAGGGGATCTTATTGAAGCATATAAGATGATTAGAGGGTTAGATAGGGTGGACAGTGATAGCCGTTTTCCTAGGATGGAGAAAGCTAGCACGAGGGGACACAGCTTTAAATTAAGGGGTGAGTTATAGGACGGATATCAGAGGTAGGTTCTTTACTCAAAGAGTGATTAGGGAGTGGAATGCCCTGCCTGCAGCTGTTGTAGATGCGCCAAGTTTGGTGGCGTTTAAGAGGTTAGTGGATAAGTATATGGACGAGAAGGGAATGGTTTAGTTAGGAGGGGCATTGCTTTTTATTTTGGTCGGCACAACATCGAAGGCCGAAGGGCCTGTTCTGTGCTGTATTGTTCTATGTTCTATGTTAACCCTCTCCCCACTCACATTGTCTGTACCTTTAAGACTTGATTACCTGTAAAGACTCGCATTCCAAACATTATTTTGTAAACTGAGTTTGTGTCTTTATATACCCTATTTGTGAACACAACTCCCACTCACCTGATGAAGGAGCAGCGCTCTGAAAACTAGTGGCCTGTGCTACCAAATAAACCATTTGGACTTTAACCTGGTGTTGTGAGACTTCTTACTATATCTCTGGATAACCAGAGATCACATTATAATTACTGGCCAGTGTTTCTCCCTATCTGGAAATCCTGTTGTTATACAGTGTTCCTGTGAGCAACCTATGAAACACACCCAGGAGCACCACACCTCTTTACCATCAAACCATAGAACCATCAAAAATTACAGCTCAGAAACAGGCCTTTTGGCCCTTCTTGTCTGTGCTGAATCTTTTTTTGCCTAGTTCCACTGACCTGCACTTGAACCATATCCCTCCACACTTCTCTCATCCATGAACCTGTCCCAAGTTTTTCTTAAATGTTAAAAGTGATCCCACATTTACCACTTTATCTGGCAGCTCATTCCACACTCCCACCACTCTCTGTGTGAAGAATCCCCCCTAATATTCCCTTTAAACTTTTCCCCTTTCACCCTTAACCCATACCCTCTGGTTTTTTTTGTCTCTCTATGCCTCAGTGGAAAAGAAATTCAGAAGTCTTATCAATGATTTTACCTTGGCCCCTCTGAGACCACCACCAACCCCTGTGCACCCCCCCCTCACCCCGCTTCTCTAGCTCTGCAATATTTTCCTTCAATACTATTCAATACCTGTAACCCCATTAACCTCTTCCCTGGTCTTTCTTGTGTGGAAGAATAGTTAACACTTCTCTGCCCACTGTTGCTTCACCTCTCTGTTACTTCCACATTCTGATCCTCATGGTGAGCTTGGTTTGCAGCCTGAGTAACTTTATTCACATACAGTGTGCTCATATACAGTCCCCAATTCATCTCTCTCTAACCCTGACACTGTTCCTGACACTGATGCTATCTCTCTGCCAATCCTTTGTGGTCTGGTTTCTCCTCTCTAAGATCACACATTTGTCCTTCAAGGTGATCGAGGTTTAGAAAGTGCTGTCGAAGGAGCCTTGGTGAGTTGCTGATTGTACACGTTGCTGTCCATCTGCGAGTGTGGTGCAGAAAGTCAATGGTTAAATTATGGCACACACAATTCATCATAAGATGGGATCTGTGGTCCTACCCAAAGATGGAGCGAGGGTTTTTCCAGACATACCTGTGGTGCTGGCGGTAGGAATTATCTTTGTACTCGATCCTGCACACCAGGCTGTTGTCTCATCCTCCCCCTGGGCACAATCACTCTCCCCATCGCACAGCCGCTCTCTCGCAATACACAGGCCGTTTGTACAGGGGAACTCTCCTGGTCCACACGTCATGGGAACTGCAGAAAGATGCAGAAAATTCATCAATAAAAGTAAAATCCTGCAGATGCTGAAAATCTGAACTGAAATCAGAAACATTTGGATCCACTCAGCAGCTGCACAGTGTCTGAACAGAGAGAGAGAAACAGAGTTAACATTCAGAGGCTGATAATGTGCAGAAAGAGTAAAGCTGCTTTGTCAGAGTTCTCACTGACCCCCATCCCAATGCTTTGCCATTCTGAATTCAGTTCAACATCACAGAAATACGCAATCACTGTTCATAAGATGCACATGAAATACACCCCCTGTACACAGGACATGTACACCCCCTGTACACAGGACATGTACATCCCCTGTACACAGGACATGTACAGATAGTGAAGAGGGGTGTTATAGTTTACAGAGTGACTTGGACAAGTTGCAGAGCTGGGCCGAGAGGTGGCAAATGGAGTGTAATGTGGAAAAGTGTGAGGTAATGCACTTTGGCAGGAACAATAAATGTGTAGAGTATAGGGCTAATGGTAGGGCTCTTAATAGTGTTGAGGACAGAAGGATCTTGGTGTATGTGTCAATAGATCCCTGAAAGTAGGCAGTCAAGTGGATAAAGTTGTTAAGAAGGCTTATGGAGTCTTAGCTTTTATTGGTAGGGGGATTGAAGTTAGGAGCCGCAGCATCATGTTGCAGCTGTACAAAACTCTAGTGCGGCCGCACTTGGAGTATTGTGTGCAGTTCTGGTCCCAACATTATAAGAAAGATGTGGAGGCATTGGAGAGGGTACAGAGGAGGTTTACCAGGATGTTGCCCGGTATGGAGGGCAGGTCTTATGAGGAGAGGCTGAGGGATTTGAGGTTGTTTTCGTTAGAAAGGAGGAGGCTAAGAGGGGACCTGATCGAAACATATAAGATGATTAGAGGTTTAGATAGGGTGGCCAGTGATAGCCTTTTTCCTAGGATGGAGAAAGCTAGCACGAGGGGACACAGCTTTAAATTAAGGGGTATGAGTTATAGGACGGATATCAGAGGTAGGTTCTTTACTAAAAGAGTGATTAGGGAATGGAATGCCCTGCCTGCAGCTGTTGTAGATGCGCCAAGTTTGGTGGCGTTTAAGAGGTTAATTGATAAGTATATGGAAGAGAAGGGAATGGTTTAGTTTGGAGGGGCAGTGCTTTTTATTTTGGTCGGCACAACATCGAAGGCCAAAGGGCCTGTTCTGTGCTGTAATGTTCTATGTTCTATGTTCTATCCCCTGTACACAGGACATGTACACCCCCTGTACACAGGACATGTACACCCCCTGTACACAGGACATGTACACCCCCTGTACACAGGACATAGCCAAAGAACTTCTATGAAGACATAAAGGGCAGAAGAGTAACCAGGGAGAGAGTAGGGTCTCTTAAAGATCAACAAGGTCAGCTATGTGCGGATCCACAAGAGATGGGTGAGATCCTAAATGAATATTTCTCATCAGTATTTCCTGTTGAGAAAAGCATGGATGTTCGGGAACTTGGGGAAATAAATAATGATGTCTTGAGGAGTGTACATATTACAGAGAAGGAGATGCTGGAAGTCTTAAAGTGCATCAGGGTAGATAAATCCCAGGAACCTGATGAACTGTATCCCAGGACATTGTGGGTCCCCTACCCGAGATATTTGAATCATTGATAGTCACGGGTGAGGAGCCTGAAGATTGGAGAGTGGCAAATTCTGTGCCTTTGTTTAAAAAGGGCTGCAGGGAAAAGCCTGGGAACTACAGGTCAGTGAGCCTCACATCTGTGGTGGGTAAATTGTCGGAAGGTATTTTGAGAGACAGGATCTACAGACATTTAGAGACACAAGGACTGATTAGGGACAGTCAGCATGGCTTTGAGGGTGGAAAATCATGTCTCACAAATTTAATTGAGTTTTTTGAAGGGGTAGCCAAAAAGGATGAGAGCTGTGCCATTAATGTTGTCTACATGGACTTTAGCAAGGCCTTTGACAAGGTATTTCATGGTAGGTTACTACATAAAACTAAATCTCACGGGATCCAGAGTGAGGTGTCTAAATGGATATAAAATTGGCTTAGGACATAGAACATAGAACATAGAACACTACAGCACAAACACGCCCTTCGGCCCACAAGTTGTGCCGATCATATCCATACCTACTAGGCCATAGAACTATCTGTAACTCCCAATCCCATTTAATCCCATATACTCATCCAGAAGTCTTTTAAAAGACCCCAGCGAGTTCGCCTCTACCACCACCAATGGCAACCGATTCCATTCACTCACCACCCTTTGAGTGAAAAACTTACCCCTAACATCTCTGTACTTGCCCCCCAGCACCTTAAACCTGTGTCCTCTCGTAGCAACCATTTCAGCCCTGGGAAATAGCCTCCGAGAATCCACCCTATCTATTCCTTTCAACATTTTATAAACCTCTATCAGGTCACCTTTCAACCTTCGTCTTTCCAGGGAGAAGAGATCCATCTCCCTCAACCTATCTCTGACAGAAGCCAGAGGGTGGTTGTAGAGAGATTTTTTTCAAACTGGAGGCCTGTGACCAGCGGTGTACCTCAGGGATCAGTGCTGGGCCCACTGTTACTTATCGTTTATATTAATGATTTGGATGACAATATAGGAAGCGTGGCTAGTAAATTTGCAGATGACACCAAGATTGGTGGCATAGTGGACAGTGAAGAAAGTTATCTCCAATTGCATCAGGATCTTGATCAATTGGGGCCAGTGGGCTGATAAATGGCAGATGGAGTTTAATTTAGATAAATGTGAGGTGATGTATTTTGGTCGATTGAACCAGGGCAGGACTTACTCAGTTAATGGTAGGGCACTGGGGAGAGTTACAGAACAGAGAGATCTTGGGGTACGTGTTCATAACCCCTTGAAAGTGGAGTCACAGATGGACAGAGTGGTGGAGAATAAGGGATTTCATACAGAGATTACAGAGGGATATAGGCCAAATGTGGGCAATTGGGATTAGTTTAGAGGTTTAAAAATAAAGTGCAGCATGGACAAATTGTGTTGAAGGGCCTGTAAACCTCTATGATTCCATGATTCTATATGCACCCCCTGTACACAGGATGAAGATACCTTGTGAGTCTCCCACCATGAACATTAAAGTTGTGCCCCGTAGTAACAGCTACAAGAGGATGGTGAGTGTCTGAAACAAGCTGCCAGAGGTAGTAGTGGAGGCGGGTACAATTTTATCTTTTAAAAAGCATTTAGACAGTTACATGGGTACAATAGGTATAGAGGGATATGGGCCAAATGGTGGCAATTGGGATTAGTTTAGGAATTTACAAGAAAAGGAGTGGCATGAACAAGTTGGGCCAAAGGGCCTGTTTCAATGCCTCTTTTCTGACTACATTTACCTGTAGACTGACAAATCAGTTCATCTACTCCTGGGTAACAGTCTGATGTCCCGTCACAGACCTGCTCACTCCCCAGGCAGCGATTATCGGGACACTGGAATTCTCCGGAGCCACACACACAGTTATATTCATCGCTGAAATCTCCGCAGTCATCATGGCCGTCACATCGCCGTGCATACGGAATACATTGCTCCGTCCAACACTGGAATTCTGCATCTCCACATAGAGACCAACAACCTGCACAAAGATCAAATATCAGTCTTTATAAACTCAGTCAACAATACTGAAGCATCCTTCGATAGCACCTTCCAAATACACAGCCACTGTTATCTAAAAGGACAAGGGCAGCAGATATCTGGGACCAGGTGGCACAGTGGTTAGCACTGTTGTGTCACAGAGCCAGGGATCCAGGTTCAATTCCAGCCTCAGGTACCTGTCTGTCTGTGCAGTCTGTACATGTTCTCTCCAAATGTGCATGGTTTTCCTCTGGATGCTCTAATTTCCTCCCACAGTCCAAAGATATGCAGGTTAAATCCCTCCTGGATATATCTAACAAATTGCTCTCCACCCGAGTCCCTGGCTGTAAGGAACTCCTGGTCATGATGGGATCAGTTAAATCACCCATCACAACTACTCTGCTTTTTTCACACCTTTTCAGTATATGACTACACAACTGCTCCTCTGTATCGTATAGGCTGTTGGAGGGGAGTGGGGGGGGGTCTATAGTACACTCCCAACATTGTGGTTTCACCCTTCTCAATTATTCTCAATTATTGAGCTCCACCCATAATGCCTCACTTGAAGATCCATCCAATGTGTCCTCCCTCAACACAGCTGTGATCTGTTCCCTGATCAGTAATGCAACTCCCCACCCCGACTGTTTTCCCTTCCGTCCTGTCTAAAACAATG
The DNA here is from genome assembly GCA_024679065.1 of Sphyrna mokarran. Lineage (NCBI taxonomy): Eukaryota > Metazoa > Chordata > Chondrichthyes > Carcharhiniformes > Carcharhinidae > Sphyrna > Sphyrna mokarran. The sequence continues at coordinate 170,858 of JAGIQG010000007.1, read as the reverse complement.
ATATTATCAAGATATTGATGTACTTGTTTTTATCCTACAGGTGCTTTGGTCCACCTTGTTGTCTAACGAGGGGCATACACACGATGGGTCGTGAGAGGGCTGCTCTTGGATTTTTTTTTCAAGACTATTCTAATGCTTCACGTCATTAGTGTATGCTTGACCTGGACCATTTGATGGGGAACACGACACCTCAGTGACTATCGTTGTGCCGTGCAGATACATGGATTTGGGCCTGTGTCAGTGGGAGTTTGCGCATTCTCCCCCTTCTTGCGTGGGTTTTCTCCGGGTGCTCCGGTATCCTCCCATAGAACATAGAACACAGAACATAGAACTTTACATTGCAGAACAGGCCTTTAAGCCTTCAATGCTGCGCCGACCAATTAGGAAAAAGCAATGACTCTCCAAACTAAACCATTCCCTTTTCGTCCATAAACTTATCTACTAACCTCTTAAATGCCACCAAACTTGGCGCATCTACAACTGCAGCAGGCAGGGCATTCCATACCCTAACCACCCTCTGGATAAAGAACGTACCTCTGATATCTGTCCATCCTTATTGAACGATGGATTAGTAAATTTGCAGATGACACTAAAGTCGGTGGAGTGGTAGATAGTGAAGAGGGGTATTATAGTTTGCAGAGAGACTTGGACAAGTTGCAGAGCTGGGCCAAGAGATGGCAAATGGAGTTTAATGTGGAAAAGTGTGAGGTAATGCACATTGGCAGGAATAATAAATGTGTAGAGTATAGGGCTAATGGTAGGATTCTTAACAGTGTTGATGAACAGAGGGATCTTGGTGTGTATGTGCACAGATCCCTGAAAGTAGGCAGTCAAGTCGATAAGGTTGTTAAGAAGGCATACGGAGTCTTAGCTTTTATTGGTAGGGGGATTGAATTTCGGAGCCGCAACGTCATGTTGCAACTGTACAAAACTCTAGTGCGGCCGCACTTGGAGTATTGTGTGCAGTTCTGGTCCCCACATTATAAGAAAGATGTGGAGGCATTGGAGAGGGTACAGAGGAGGTTTACCAGGATGTTGCCTGGTATGGAGGGCAGGTCTTATGAAGAGAGGCTGAGGGATTTGAGGTTGTTTTCGTTAGAAAGGAGGAGGCTAAGAGGGGACCTTATCGAAACATATAAGATGATTAGAGGTTTAGATAGGGTGGACAGTGATACCCTTTTTCCTAGGATGGAAAAAGCTAGCACGGGGGACACAGCTTTAAATTAAGGGTTGATAGTTATAGGACGGATATCAGAGGTAGGTTCTTTACCCAAAGGGTGGTTCGGGATGGAATGCCCTGCCTGCAGCAGTTGTAGATGCGCCAAGTTTGGTGGCGTTTAAGAGGTTAGTTGATAAGTATATCGAAGAGAAGGGAATGGTTTAGTTTGGAGGGGCATTGCTTTTTATATTGGTCGGCGCACACACGAAGCCAAGGCCTGACCTGTCTGTAATGTTTATCTTCTATGTAATACTATAATCCTATCAATAATTCTTCCATACTTTGCCCCACAACAGAAGTAAAACACACCGGCCAACTACCACCCCTTAATTTAAAGCTATGTCCCCTCGTGCTAGCTTTCTCCATCCTAGGAAAAAGGCTATCACTGTCCACCCTATCTAAACCTCTAATCATCTTATATGTTTCAATAAGGTCTCCTCTTAGCCACCTTCTTTCTAACGAAAACAACCTCAAATCCCTCAGCCTCTCTTCATAAGACCTGCCCTCCATACCAGGCAACATCCTGGTAACCTCCTCTGTACCCTCTCCAATGCCTCCACATCTTTCTTATAATGTGGGGACCAGAACTGCACACAATACTCCAAGTGCTGCCGCACTAGAGTTTTGTACAGTTGCAACATGACGTTGCGGCTCCGAAATTCAATCCCCCTACCAATAAAAGCTAAGACTCCGTATGCCTTCTTAACAACCTTATCGACTTGATTGCCAACTTTCAGGGATCTATGCACACATACACCAAGATCCCTCTGTTCATCAACACTATTAAGAGTCCTACCATTAGCCCTATACTCTACACATTTGTTATTCCTGCCAAAGCGAATTACCTCACACTTTTCCACATTAAATAGACGTTAGATTAGATAGACAAGTCTCCGGGACCAGAGGGGGTGTTCCCCAGGTTACTGTGGGAGGTGAGGGATGTCATTGCAGAGCCCCTGGCGATGATCTTTGCATCGTCGATGGAGACAGGAGAGGTTCCGGAGGATTGGAGGATTGCGGATGTGGTCCCTATTTTCAAGAAAGGGAACAGGGATAGTCCTGGAAATTACCGACCAGTGAGTCTGACCTCAGTGGTTGGTAAGCTGATGGAGAGGCTTCTGAGGGACAAGATTTACGAGCATTTGGAGAAGTTTAGGTTGATTAGAAATAGTCAGCATGGTTTTGTAAAAGGCAGGTCGTGCCTTACAAGCTTAATTGAGTTCTTCGAAAATGTGACTGAACACATTGACGAAGGTAGAGCAGTGGACGTGGTGTACATGGACTTCAGCAAGGCATTTGACAAGGTCCCACATGCAAGACTTCTTGAGAAGGTGAGAGGCCATGCGATCCAAGGGGCTTTGGCCTTGTGGATCCAGAACTGGCTTGCCTGCAGAAGGCAGAGGGTGGTTGTGGATGGCTCTTTTTCTGCATGGAGGTCGGTCACCAGTGGAGTGCCCCAGGGATCTGTTCTAGGACCCTTGCTGTTTGTCATTTTCATAAATGACCTGGATGAGGAAGTGGAGGGATGGGTGAGTAAGTTCGCCGATGACACGAAGGTCGGTGGTGTTGTGGATGGTCTGGAGGGATGTCAGAAGTTGCAGCATGACATCGACAGGATGCAAGACTGGGCGGAGAAGTGGCAGATGGACTTCAACGCGGATAAATGTGTTGTGGTCCATTTTGGCAGATCCAACGGGATGAATGAGTACACTATCAAAGGTAGGAGTCTTAGCTGTGTGGAAGAGCAGAGGGGTCTTGGGGTCCGGGTCCATAAGACTCTCAAATCGGCCTCCCAGGTGGAGGATGTGGTTAAGAAAGCTTACGGTGTACTGGCCTTCATTCATCGAGGGATTGAGTTCAGGAGTCAGGAGGTAATGCTGCAGCTTTATAGGACCCTTGTCAGACCACACTTGGAGTACTGTGCGCAGTTCTGGTCGCCTCACTATAGGAAGGACGTGGAAGCTATTGAAAGGGTGCAGAGGAGATTTACAAGGATGGTGCCTGGATTGGGAGGCATGCCTAATGAAGACAGGTTGAGGGAGCTGGGACTGTTCTCCCTGGAGAGACGTAGGTTGAGAGGCGACCTGATAGAGGTTTACAAGATGTTGAGAGGAATAGATAGGGTGGACTCTCAGAGACTATTTCCCAGGGCTGAAATGGTTGCGACGAGAGGGCACAGATTTAAGGTGCAGGGAAGCAAGTACAGAGGGGATGCTAGGGGAAAGTTTTTCACTCAGAGGGTGGTGAGTGAATGGAATCGGTTGCCGTCGGTGGTGGTTGAGACGAACTCACTGGGGTCTTTTAAAAGACTTCTGGATGAATATATGGGATCCAATGCGATTGGGGGTTATAGATAGGTCTATGGTCCTGCTGTTTGTAATTTTTATAAATGATCTGGATGAGGGTATTGAGGGACGGATTAGTAAATTTGCGGATGACACTAAAGTCGGTGGAGTGGTAGATAGTGAAGAGGGTTGTTATAGTTTGCAGAGAGACTTGGACAAGTTGCAGAGCTGGGCCGAGAGGTGGCAAATGGAGTTTAATGTGGAAAAGTGTGAGGTAATTCACTTTGGCAGGAATAACAAATTTGTAGAGTATAGGGCTAATGGTAGGACTCTTAATAGTGTTGAAGAACAGAGGGATCTTGGTGTATATGTGCATAGATCCCTGAAAGTTGGCAATCAAATCGATAAGGTTGTTAAGAAGGCATACGGAGTCTTAGCTTTTATTGGTAGGGAGATTGAATTTCGGAGCCGCAACGTCATGTTGCATCTGTACAAAACTCTAGTGCGGCCGCACTTGGAGTATTGTGTGCAGTTCTGGTCCCCACATTATAAGAAAGATGTGGAGGCATGGGAGAGGGTACAGAGGAGGTTTACCAGGATGTTGCCTGGTATGGAGGGCAGGTCTTATGAAGAGAGGCTGAGGATTTGAGGTTGTTTTCGTTAGAAAGAAGGCGGCTAAGAGGAGACCTTATTGAAACATATAAGATGATTAGAGTTTAGATAGGGTGGACAGTGATAGCCTTTTTCCTAGGATGGAGAAAGCTAGCACGAGGGGACACAGCTTTAAATTAAGGGGTGATAGTTATAGGACGGATATCAGAGGTAGGGTTCTTTACCCAAAGGGTGGTTCGGGAGTGGAATGCCCTGCCTGCAGCAGTTGTAGATGCGCCAAGTTTGGTGGCATTTAAGAGGTTAGTTGATCAGTATATGGAAGAGAAAGGAATGGTTTAGTTTGGAGGGGCATTGCTTTTTATATTGGTCGGCGCAACATCAAAGGCCGGAGGGCCTGTTCTGTGCTGTAATGTTCCATGTTCTATGGCTGGGTAGGTTTTGATGTGTTCGGCACAACCTGTGGGCCGAAGGGCCTGTTTGTGCTGTAGTGTTCTATGTTCTATGTATGTTCTATTAAACTCCATTTCCCACCTCCCGGCCCAGCTCTGCAACTTGTCCAAGTCTCTCTGCAAACTGGAACACCACTCTTCACTACCTACCACTCCTCCGACTTTGGTGTCATTCGCAAATTTACTAATCCATCCTTCAATACCCTCATCCAGATCATTTATAAAAATTACAAACAGCAAGGGCCCCAAAACAGACCCCTGAGGTACACCACTTGTAACCTAACTCCACGATGAATATCTCCCATCAACCACCACCCTCTGTCTTCTATCTGCTAGCCAATTCCTAATCCAATTAGCTAAATCACCCTCAATCCCATACATCTGCATTTTCTGCAGAAGCCTTCCATGGACACCTTATCGAACACCTTACTAAAGTCCATATATACCACATCAACTGCCTTACCCCCATCCACCTCTTTGGTCACTTTTTCAAAAAACTCAATAAGGTTAGTAAGGCACGACCTACCCTTCACAAAACTAGCACGAGGGGACACAGCTTTAAATGCTAGCACGAGGGGACACAGCTTTAAATGCTAGCACGAGGGGACACAGCTTTAAATTAAGGGGTATGAGTTATAGGACGGATATCAGAGGTAGGTTCTTTACTCAAAGAGTGATTAGGGAGTGGAATGCCCTGCCTGCAGCTGTCGTAGATGCGCCAAGTTTGGTGGCGTTTAAGAGGTTAATTGATAAGTATATGGAAGAGAAGGGAATGGTTTAGTTTGGAGGGGCATTGCTTTTTATTTTGGTCGGCACAACATCGAAGGCCGAAGGGCCTGTTCTGTGCTGTAATGTTCTATGTTCTATGTTCTAAAACCATGCTGACTATCCCCAATCAATTCATTTCTCTCTAAATAACTATAAATCCTATCCCTAATAATTCTTTCCAATACTTTGCCCACAACAGAAGGAAGACTCACTGGCCTATAATTCCCTGGAAGGTCTCTATTCCCCTTCTTGAACAATGGGACCACATTCGCTATCCTCCAGTCTTCCGGCACTATACCCGTAACCAACGACGACCTGAAGATCAGAGCCAGAGGCTCTGCAATCGCCTCTCTCGCCTCCCAGAGAATCCTAGGGTAAATCCCGTCCGGCCCAGGGGACTTATCTAACTTCAAACCCTCAAGAATATCTAGCACATCCTCCTTATCTACTTCAATACTTTCCAGTTTACAACCCTGTATCCCAGTGTTCTCCACAACTACATTTACATCTCCCTGCGTGAATACCAAAGAGAAATATTTGTTCCCACATCCCAAAATGTGCTCTTAGGCTGACTGACAGAACAAATTCTTCCTAAATTGTCTCAAATTTGGTTCCAATGCACAGATCTATAAACATAGACAGGGATGACGGGTAGAGATGGGAACATCGAGGTGGCAGTGCGGGCTCATTGGGCCGAAGTGCCTGTTTCCCAAGCTGTTTTGTTCTGTGCTCTTTGTTCTCCTTTGTTGATATCCTGCAATGCTAACCTGCCAATCCTGTCTCTCCTTTAACCACGTCTCTGAAATTGCAATTATGTCATAATTCCATGCAGTAACCCGGCTCATTCCCCAAGACTGGTATGGTCCCCTCCCTGGTTTGATTGATAAAGGTCGGAGATGAATTATTACAATATATTAACGCTGGTGTGTTAGAGCTGGTTACAGTGAGTGACTGGGCTAAACCCATCATCAAACCAGATGATTCAGTTCTTAAGTGTGCTGATCCAATATCCACTTCCTCTAACTGAAGATTTGTTTATTTATCAATATCACAAGTAGGCTTACATTAACACTGCAATGAAGTTACTGTGAAAATCACCACATTCGGGTGCCTGTTCGGATACACTGAGGGAGAATTTAGCATGGCCAATACACTTAAGCTGCATGTCTTTTGGACTATGGGAGGAAACTGGAGCACTTGGAGGAAACCCATGCAGACATGGGGAGAATGTGCAGACTCCATACAAACAGTCACCCAAGCTGGGAATTGAACCTGGGTCCCTGATTCTGAGACAGGATTGCTAACCACTGTGCTACTGTACTGGGATTGCTGGGTTAATAGGTGGACAGAAAATCTGTGAGATCGGTCTTTCACCAATATATTTCCAGATGAATGGAGCTGCTGAATCTCACCCATAACTTACCATCGTTACTCATAAAGGTCTTTTTCATTACGAAAGAATACCTTTTGAAATCACATCCACACCAGTTCTATTTTACTCCCCTTACCTGCTTCATCTGAGTGATCGGAGAATCCACAGTCCAGTTTTCCATCACAGACTTGCTGTGTGAGAATACATCGTCCATTCCCACAGCGGAACTCCTTATCTGTACAGGCTGGAGCTGGGCAGTCTTTCTCATCGGAGCGGTCAGTGCAATCTGGACGGCCATTGCAGCGCTCACTCTGTGTCACACACTGACCGTTTGAACATTGGAAATGCTGTGGGTCACACGTAGGCACACAGAATTCATCAGAGCCATCCCCACAATCATCCTCATTATCACAGACCCACATCCTGGGAATACAGCGGCCACTGTGACACGCAAACTCCGAGTCCAGGCACTGGGGCAACTGCTCACAAGGCTGATGACTGCATATCCACTCTCCCTCCTGGCAGGTACTGTGGGTCATGGAGAAGAACAAGGAAAATGGTTATAGCACAGGGGGCTCATTGTGTGAGTGCTGCTCTCTCTCTCTCTGTGTAACTCTGCACATTCTCCCTCGACTGAACCTGCCTCCCCTCAGCTCTCACCCCATCACCAATCACCAAAAACAGAATTCCTGCCCGAGGAATCACTGCTGCTCCATACCCCGCATTCTCAACCCTTCTACCAATGAGAACAATTCTCTCGGTCTACTCTGCTCACCCTATCCAATCACCTTTCTCCATTCCCCAATTTAAAAGTGTGAGGTAATGCACTTTGGCAGGAACAATAAATGTGTAGAGTATAGGGCTAATGGTAGGGCTCTTAATAGTGTTGAGGAACAGAAGGATCTTGGTGTATGTGTCAATAGATCCCTGAAAGTAGGCAGTCAAGTGGATAAAGTTGTTAAGAAGGCATATGGAGTCTTAGCTTTTATTGGTAGGGGGATTGAATTTAGGAGCCGCAACATCATGTTGCAACTGTACAAAACTCTAGTGCGGCCGCACTTGGAGTATTGTGTGCAGTTCTGGTCCCCACATTATAAGAAAGATGTGGAGGCATTGGAGAGGGTACAGAGGAGGTTTACCAGGATGTTGCCTGGTATGGAGGGCAGGTCCTATGAAGAGAAGTTGAAGGATTTGAGGTTGTTTTCGTTAGAAAGGAGGAGGCTAAGAGGGGATCTTATTGAAGCATATAAGATGATTAGAGGTTTAGATAGGGTGGACAGTGATAGCCTTTTTCCTAGGATGGAGAAGGCTAGCACGAGGGGACACAGCTTTAAATTAAGGGGTATGAGTTATAGGACGGATATCAGAGGTAGGTTCTTTACTCAAAGAGTGATTAGGGAGTGGAATGCCCTGCCTGCAGCTGTTGTAGATGCGCCAAGTTTGGTGGCGTTTAAGAGGTTAATTGATAAGTATATGGAAGAGAAGGGAATGGTTTAGTTTGGAGGGGCATTGCTTTTTATTTTGGTCGGCACAACATCGAAGGCCGAAGGGCCTGTTCTGTGCTGTAATGTTCTATGTTCTATGTTCAATGTGAAAGGGGACAGTGGAAGAGTGAAAATCACCAACCCAGTAATCCCAGGATCCAGGAGAGTAATCCTGGGATCCAGGACTGTAATCCCAGGATCCAGGCCAGTAATCCCAGGATCCAGGAGAGTAATCCCAGGATCCAGGCCAGTAATCCCAGGATCCAGGACAGTAATCCCAGGATCCAGGAGAGTAATCCCAGGATCCAGGAGAGTAATCCTGGGATCCAGGACTGTAATCCCAGGATCCAGGCCAGTAATCCCAGGATCCAGGAGAGTAATCCAGGATCAAAGCCCAGCCTGGAAACATCAATTTAAATTCAGAGATTCTCCTCCCCCAGTAGTGAACACAGAGCCCATTTTCACTATTGGGGGCGGGGTTCTGTTCACTATTGGTGAGGGACCATGTGTTCACTACAGGAGGGGGTGGCAGCTCTGCATTCACTACTGGAGGAAACGCTCTGAGTTCACTGATGGGGGTAGGGTTCTGTAATCACTGTTTTGGGTTCTGTATTTTGGGGGTGGGTCTCTGTGATTGGGGGGTGTGGCTCTGTGTTTGGGGGGTGTGGCTCTGTGTTTGGGGTGTGGCTCTGTGTTTGGGGGGTGTGGCTCTGTGTTTGGGGGGTGTGGCTCGTGTTGGGGGGTGTGGCTCTGTGTTGGGGGGTGTGGCTCTGGTTTGGGGGGAGGGGCTCTGTGTTGGGGGGAGGGGCTCTGGTTGGGGGAGGGGCTCTGTGTTTGGGGGGAGGGCTCTGTGTTGGGGGGAGGGGCTCTGTGTTTTGGGGGGAGGGGCTCTGTGTTTTGGGGAGGGGGCTCTTTGGGGGAGGGGCCTGGTTTGGGAGGGCTTGTGTTTTGGGGAGGGGCTCTGTGTTTGGGGGAGGGGCTCTGTGTTTTGGGGGAGGGGCTCTGTGTTTTGGGGGAGGGGCTCTGTGTTTTGGGGGAGGGGCTCTGTGTTTTGGGGGAGGGGCTCTGTGTTTTGGGGGAGGGGCTCTGTGTTTTGGGGGAGGGGTTTACTCACCAGTTCTGACAATCCTGAGTGATGTTGGTTCCCACGGGAAACTCAGCTTCTCCCCAAGAACAGGAACATTCCGAGGGTTCAATACATCCGGAATCTGGATGGGAAGAAATATCGGAATTACATCCGCATTCTAACAAACAGGGTGGGGGGAGTGTCTGGGGCGGGGGGGGGAGGGGGTGTCAGTGTCCGGAGGTGGTGTCCAGGGTGGGGGTTCAGTGTCCTGGGGGATTAGTGTCCAGAGGGGTCATCAGTGTCCAAAGGGCTGGATCAATGCCTGGAGGAGGAAGGGTTGTTAGTGTAATGGGGGGGTCAGTATTTGCGGAGGGGTCAGCATCCTGGGTAGGGGGGGGAAGTTTAGTGGCCTGGGGGAGAGGGGGGGGGTGGTCAGTGTCTCGTGGGTGGCTCACTGCCCTGGAGGGTGTCAGTGTCTTGGGGGTGTGGGTGGGGGGGAGGGGGGGAGGGTGGGGGTGGAGGGTCAGTGTCCGGGGATGGGGGGGAGGATTGTTAATGTCATGGCAGGGTTAATGGAGGAGTGTCAGTATCCTGGAAGGGGTCAGTGTCCTGGAGAGAGGGTCAGTGTCTAGTGGGTGTGTCACTGCCCTGGCGGGGGGTAGGGGGGGTTAGTGTCCTGCGGTGGGTCACTGCCCTGGGGGGGAGGAGGCAGTGGGTTAGTGTCCTAGGGGGAGGGAAAGAGTGTCCTGCGGTGCCTCTGGCCCTGGTGGCGGGTTGCAGGGGGGGGGTGCGGCGATGATCAATGTCCTAGGGGGTCAGTGTCCTGGCAGAGGGGAGAGTGTCCTGCACTGTGTCACTGCCCTGGTTGGGGGGGGGTGATCAGTGTCCTAGGGGAGGGGAGAGATGTCCTGCAGTGTGTCACTGCCCGGGGGGGGGAGGGGGCAGTGGGTTAGTGTCCTAGGAGGTCAGTGCCTAGGGGGAGGGGGAGAGTGTCCTGCATTGTGTCCCTGCCCTGGGGGGGGGGGAAGGGGCAGTGGGTTAGTGATCTGGGGGTCAGTGTCCTGGGGGGAGGGGGAGAGTGTCCTGCATTGTGTCTCTGCCCCGGGGGGGGGGGTGGCGGGGGCAGTAGGGTTAATGTCCTAGGGGGTCAGTTGCCTGGGGGGAGGGGGAGAGTGTCCTGCGGTGTGTCACTGCCCGGGGAGGGGGGGTGGCGGGGGCAGTGGGGTTAGTGTCCTAGGGGGTCAGTGTCCTGGGGGGGAGTGGGAGAGTGTCCTGCGTTGTGTCTCTGCCCTGGGGGGGGGGAAGGGGCAGTGGTTAGTGTCCTAGGGGGTCAGTGTCCTGGGGGGAGGGGGAGAGTGTCCTGCGTGTGTCTCTGCCCAGGGAGGGGGGGGGTGGCGGGGGCAGTGGGTTAATGTCCTAGGGGGTCAGTGTCCTGGGGGGGAGGGGAGAGTGTCTGCGTTGTTTCTCTTGCCCTGGGGGGGGGGGGGGAAGGGGCAGTGGGTTAGTGTCCTAGGGGTCAGTGTCCGGGGGAGTGGGAGAGTGTCCTGCATTGTGTCTCTGCCCTGGGGGGGGGGGGAAGGGGCGTGGGTAGTGTCCTAGGGGGTCAGTGTCCTGGGGGGAGGGGGAGAGTGTCCTGCGTTGTGTCTCTGCCCTGGGGGCGGCTCACTACCAGTCTTTCCCCAGTTGGTTCCTCTGATTCTTACCGTGACAGACAGTTCCCTCAGGGCAGAAACAGCCCTCTACACATGACAGAGGAGGGCAGGGGGTTTTCGGACCCCCTCGGAGGTCTGAGCAGCTCTGGGGACAGGTGGAGCCACAGGCCTGATACACCTCGCCCTTGTCACACTGCATTGCTGTAAGACAGAGAGAGAGAGAGAGAGAGACCATCCTTATTTATTACACAATCTGGACAGGCCAGCTTAACCAATTCCCCATGTTACTCCTTCTTTACTCAGAGGGGAGTAAGGGTGTGGAATGCCCTGCCTGCAGCAGATGTGGACTCGTCAAGTTTAAGGGCATTCAAATGTTCAGTGGATAGGCATATGGATAACATTGGAATAGTTTAGGTTAGAGGATCATTAGGTTGGTTCCATTGGTCAGCATAACATCGAGGGCCAAAAGGCCTGTACATTGAACATAGAACATTACAGCGCAGTACAGGCGCTTCGGCCCTCGATGTTGCGCCGACCAATGGAACCAATTTTATGACCCTCTAACCTAAACTATTCCAATATTATCCATATCCCTATCCACTGACCATTTGAACACCCTTAAACTTGACGAGTCCACAACTGCTGCAGGCAGGGCATTCCAGGCCCTTACTACCCTCTGAGTAAAGAACCTACATAGAACATAGAACATAGAACAATACAGCACAGAACAGGCCCTTCGGCCCTCGATGTTGTGCCGACCAAAATAAAAAGCAATGCCCCTCCTAACTAAACCATTCCCTTCTCATCCATATACTTATCAACTAACCTCTTAAACGCCACCAAACTTGGCGCATCTACAACAGCTGCAGGCAGGGCATTCCACTCCCTAATCACTCTTTGAGTAAAGAACCTACCTCTGATATCCGTCCTATAACTCATACCCTTAATTTAAAGTTGTGTCCCCTCGTGCTAGCTTTCTCCATCCTAGGAAAAAGGCTATCACTGTCCACCCTATCCAAACCTCTAATTATCTTATATGTTTCAATAAGATCCCCCCTTAGCCGCCTCCTTTCTAACGAAAACAACCTCAAATCCTTCAACCTCTCTTCATAGGACCTGCCCTCCATACCAGGCAACATCCTAGTAAACCTCCTCTGTACCCTCTCCAATGCCTCCACATCTTTCTTATAATGTGGCGACCAGAACTGCACACAATACTCCAAGTGCGGCCGCACTAGAGTTTTGTACAGTTGCAACATGATGCTGCGGTCCTAAATTCAATCCCCCTACCAATAAAAGCTAAGACTCCATATGCCTTCTTAACAACTTTATCCACTTGACTGCCTACTTTCAGGGATCTATTGACACATACACCAAGATCCTTCTGTTCCTCAACACTATTAAGAGCCCTACCATTAGCCCTATACTCTACACATTTATTGTTCCTGCCAAAGTGCATTACCTCACACTTTTCCACATTAAACTCCATTTGCCACCTCTCGGCCCAGCTCTGCAACTTGTCCAAGTCCCTCTGCAAACTATAACACCCCTCTTCACTATCTACCACTCCACCAACTTTAGTGTCATCTGCAAATTTACTAATCCATCCCTCAATACCCTCATCCAGATCATTTATAAAAATTACAAACAGCAGGGGCCCCAAAACAGACCCCTGAGGTACACCACTTGTCACCGAACTCCACGATGAATATCTCCCATCAACCACCACCCTCTGTCTTCTATCTGCTAGCCAATTCCTAATCCAATTAGCTAAATCACCCTCTATCCCATACATCTGCATTTTCTGCAGAAGTCTTCCATGGGCCACCTTATCAAACGCCTTACTAAAGTCCATATATACCACATCAACCGCCTTACCCCCATCCACCTCTATGGTCACTTTTTCAAAAAACTCAATGAGGTTAGTAAGGCACGACCTACCCTTCACAAAACCATGCTGACTATCCCCAATCAATTCATTTCTCTCCAAATAACTATAAATCCTATCCCTAATAATTCTCTCCAATACCTTGCCCACCACAGAAGTAAGACTCACTGGCCTATAATTCCCAGGAAGGTCTCTCTTCCCCTTCTTAAACAATGGGACCACATTCGCCATCCTCCAGTCCTCCGGAACCACACCCGTAACCAACGAGGACCTGAAGATCAGAGCCAGAGGCTCTGCAATCTCCTCTCTTGCCTCCCAGAGAATCCTAGGGTAAATCCCGTCCGGCCCAGGGGACTTATCCAACTTCAAACCCTCGAGAATTTCTAACACATCCTCCCTATCTACTACAATACTCCCCAATTTGCAACCCTGTACCTCAGTGCTCTCCACAGCTACATTTCCAGCACTCTGCGTGAATACCGAAGAGAAATATTTATTCAGTGCCTCGCCAATCTCTTCAGGCTCCACGCACAACTTCCCACTGCTATCTATGACTGGCCCTAATCTTGCCCTAACCAATCTTCTATTCTTAACATATCGAAAGAAAGCTTTAGGATTCTCCTTAATCCTATCAGCCAACATCTTCTCGTGTCCCCTCTTAGCTCTCCTCAATTCACTTTTTACCTCCTTCCTAGCTAATCTATAGCTATCCATTGCACTACCTGAGCCTTCAAGCCTCATCCTGACATAAGCCTCCTTTTTCTTCTTAACCAGCAAATCAACTCTTTTCGTACACCAAGGCTCTCTTACTCGTCCATTTCCTCCCTGCCTGACAGGGACATACTTATCAAGGACTCTCAGCAGCTGCTCCTTGAATAAGCACCACATTCCAGATGTTCCCAGTCCCTGTAGTTCCCTAGTCCAATCTACGCACCCTAATTCTCTCCTGATGGCCTCATAATTACCCTTCCCCCAGCTATAACTACAGCCCCCAGCTAGCATCTGTCCTGTAACTACCACCCCTTAATTTAAAGCTATGTCCCCTCGTGCTATCCATCTCCATCCGAGGAAAAAGGCTCTCACTATCCACCCTATCTAACCCTCTGATCATCTTATACGTCTCAATTAAGTCACCTCTTAGCCTTCTTCTCTCTAATGAAAATAACTTCAAGTCCCTCAGCCTTTCCTCATAGGACCTGCCCACCATACCAGGCAACATCCTGGTAAACCTCCTCTGTACCCTCTCCAATGCCTCCACATCTTTCTTATAATGTGGTGACCAGAACTGTACACAACACTCCAAGTGCGGCCGCACCAGAGTTTTGTACAGTTGCAACATGACCTCACAGCTCCAAAATTCAATCCCTCTATCAATAAATGCTAACACACTATATGCCTTCTTAACAACCTTATCAACTTCAGTCCCAACTTTCAGAGATCTACGCACCTGTACACCGAGATCTCTCTGCTCATCTACACTACTAAGAGTCCAATCATTAGCCCTATATTCTGCACACATTTCACTCTTACCAAAGTGAATCACCTGAAACTTTTCCACATTAAACTCCATTTGCCACTTCTCGGTCCAGCTCTGCAACTTATCTATGTCCCTCTGCAAACTGTAACATCCATCCTCACTGTCTACAACTCCTCCAACTTTGGAGTCATCAGTAAATTTACTAACCCATCCCTCTACACCCTCATCCAAGTCATTTATAAAAATAACAAACAACAGGGGCCCCAAAACAGATCCCTGAGGTACACCACTAGTAACTAAACTCCAGGTTGAATATATCCCATCAATCACCACCCTCTGTCTTCTATCATCTAGCCAATTCCAAATCCAAATTGCTAAATCCCCCTCAATCCCATGCATCTGCATTTTCTGCAGTAGTCTTCCATGGGGAACCTTATCAAACGCTTTACTAAAATCCATATGCACCACATCAAGAGGAGTATAAGGTGTGTAGAAGGGAACTTAAAAAAGAAATTAGGAGAGCCAGAAGGGGTCATGAGAAGGCCTTGGCAGGTCAGATTAAGGAGAATCCCAAGGCCTTCTACAAATATGTGAAAAGTAAAAGGATGAGAAGAGAAGGGATAGGGCCTATAAAAGGTGAAGGGGGAAAAGTCTGTATGAATCCGGAAGAAATGGCAGAGGTGCTTAATAAGTACTTTGCCTCGGTATTCATGGTGGAAAGTGAACTGGGAGATTGCACTGCAGGTTTGTGGCATACGGAAAAGATTGAGTATGTGGATGTTAGAAAAGAGGATGTGTTAGACCTGTTAAATTCTATCAAGATAGACAAATCGCCGGGACCGGATGGGATGTACCCCAGGTTATTGTGGGAGGTGAGGGAAGTGGTTGCAGAGCCCCTGGCGATGATCTTTGCGTCGTCCATGGAAACGGGAGAGGTTCCTGAGGATTGGAGGATTGAGGATGTGGTTCCTATCTTTAAGAAAGGGAACAGGGATAGTCCAGGAAATTACTGACCGGTGAGTTTGACTTCAGTGGTTGGTAAGCTGATGGAGAGGCTTCTGAGGGATAAGATATATGAACATTTGGAGAAGTTTGGACTGATTAGAAATCGTCAGCATGGTTTTGTCAAGGGCAGGTCATGCCTTACGAGCCTAGTTGAGTTCTTCGAAAATGTGACTGAACACATTGACGAAGGAAGGGCGGTGGACGTAGTGTACATGGACTTTAGTAAGGCGTTTGATAAGGTCCGACATGCAAGGCTTCTGGAGAAGGTGAGAGGGCATGGAATCCAAGGGGCTTTGGCCTCATGGATCAGGACTGGCTTGCCGGCAGAAGGCAGAGAGTGGTTGTGGATGGGTCTTGTTCTGCATGGAGATCGGTAACCAGTGGAGTGCCCCAGGGATCTGTTCTGGGACCCCTGCTGTTTGTCATTTTCATAAATGACCTGGATGAGGAAGTGGAGGGATGGGTTAGTAAGTTCATTGACGATACAAAGATCGGTGGTGTTGTGGATGGTCTGGAGGGATGCCAAAATTTGCAGCGGGACATAGACAGGATGCAAGACTGGGCGGAGAAGTGGCAGATGGACTTCAACGCGGATAAATGTGTTGTGGTCCATTTTGGCAGATCCAACGGGATGAATGAGTACACTATCAAAGGTAGGAGTCTTAGCTGTGTGGAAGAGCAGAGGGATCTTGGGGTCCGGGTCCATAAGACTCTCAAATCGGCCTCCCAGGTGGAGGATGTGGTTAAGAAAGCTTACGGTGTACTGGCCTTCATTCATCGAGGGATTGAGTTCAGGAGTCAGGAGGTAATGCTGCAGCTTTATAGGACCCTTGTCAGACCACACTTGGAGTACTGTGCGCAGTTCTGGTCGCCTCACTATAGGAAGGACGTGGAAGCTATTGAAAGGGTGCAGAGGAGATTTACAAGGATGTTGCCTGGATTGGGAGGCATGCCTTACGAAGACAGGTTGAGGGAGCTGGGACTGTTCTCCCTGGAGAGACGAAGGTTGAGAGGCGACCTGATAGAGGTTTACAAGATGTTGAGAGGAATAGATAGGGTGGACTCTCAGAGACTATTTCCCAGGGCTGAAATGGTCGCGACGAGAGGGCACAGATTTAAGGTGCAGGGAAGCAAGTACAGAGGGGATGCTAGGGGAAAGTTTTTCACTCAGAGGGTGGTGAGTGAATGGAATCGGCTGCCGTCGGTGGTGGTCGAGGCGAACTCGCTGGCGTCTTTTAAAAGACTTCTGGATGAGTATATGGGATCCAATGGGATTGGGGGTTATAGATAGGTCTATGGCTGGGTAGGTTTTTGATGTGTTCGGCACAACTTGTGGGCTGAAGGGCCTGTTTGTGCTGTAGTGTTCTGTGTTCTATGTTCTATATGTTAGATGTTCTATCAACTGCCTTACCCTTATCCACCTCTTTAGTCACCTTTTCAAAAAACTCAACAAGATTTGTGAGGCACGACCTTCCCTTCACAAATCCATGTTGACTATCCTTAATCAATTCATTTCTTTCTAAATGACTATAAATCCTATCCCTTATAATTCTTTCCAAAACTTTGCCCACTACAGAAGTAAGGCTCACTGGTCTGTAATTTGCAGGATGGTCTCTGACCCTTCTTAAACAAGGGGACAACGTTTGCCATCCTCCAGTCTTCCGGCACTATACCTGTAGCCAACAACGACTTGAAGATCAAAGCCAAAGGCTCTGCAATTTCCTCTCTAGCCTCCCAAAGTAACCTGGGATAAATCCCATCCGGCCCAGGGGACTTATCTATTTTCATACTCTAAAGAATAGCTAACACCTCCTCCTTATGTACCTCTATCCTGTCTAGTCTACAACCCTGTATCCCAGTATTCTCCTCAACTCCGTTGACATTTTCCCGCGTGAAGACCAACGAAAAATATTCATCCGGTGCCTCTCCAATCTCTACAGGCTCCACGCACAACTTCCCACTACAGTCTCTGACTGGCCCTAATCTTGACCTAACCAATCTTTTATTCTTAACATATCTATAAAAAGCTTTAGGGTTCTCCTTTATCCTATCTGCCAAAGTCTTCTCATGTCCTCTTCTAGCTTTTCTTATCTCCCTCTTTAACTCCCTCCTGGCTAATTTATAACTCTCCAGTGCCCTAACTGTGCCTTCGCATCTCATCTTTATATAAGCCTCAGTTTTTCTCTTCACTAGTGAACTAACTTCCTTAGTACACCACGGTTCCCTGGCTCTGCCACTTCCTCCCTGCGCTGTAATGTTCTATGTTCAGATCAAGATTGGGTTCCTCTGGATGCTTCAGAGAATAAAATCTCATCAAAAATCAGGAAAGTCTCAGAGTCAGACTGAAAACCAATCTGTTTCTCTTCGGACAAAGAGGCAAATTCTCACGCCAGATCTTCTGACACTTTATCACGGATCCTACAGTGCAGAAGGAGGCCATTTGGCTCATTGAGTCTATCCTTTTACAATCCCAGCCAGGGCAATTTAGCATAGTCAACATTATTCGACCGGAGCAATGCAGGGAGAAGCGATTTGGAGCTGGAGTTGAAAGGGTAAGGGATTGACTTTTTCCTTAACATTTTCATGGAGTTTCTTTTTTTCCAAGTTTACGTGAAAAGCAGAAGTAGGTCAACCGCGGGGTGACCTGGAAAGGATTTTTTTTAATTGCACAGGAGGTTTAAAAGCAGGCCGCACTCTCAGCAGGCAGTGTCAGTAGCGGGCAGTGTCAGTAGCGGGCAGAGGAGTGAGCAGGTAGCAGAGTGAGAACTGAAGGGCTTTGGCTGAACGGGCTTAGGCGGAAACAGGCGAGGCAGCATAGGTTTAATTCTTAGTTTGTAAAAACTTAAAAATTAATAAATAAAATAAGGATGGAAGGTTATATGATGTGTTGTTCCTGCATGATGTGGGAGCTGGTCGACCCCAGTGTGATTCCCAATGAGCAGTTAGTATTGGTTGCTTGAGGAACTCTGGCTCAGGGATGCTGAGCTGATTTCTGAGCTTTTGACACTGATACACATCAGGGAGGGGGAAGTTACCTGGATGCTGTCTTTCAGGAAACAGTCATGCCCCTTAGACTAACTAATTCAGTGAGAAATCTGACAACATTGTTAGCCCCTTAAAGGCTTGAATAGCAGGTTTGGTGTAAAGATTTGCTTTCTAATCAGTAATCTGTAAACAGTCTGTGCTGTTATGTGGTCTATCTGAGGCCAGACCTCTGCATTCACCTGACAAAGAGGACAGCCACGAAAGCTTGTGAATTTATGATCAAATCAATTGGTTGGATTTAAACCTGATGTTGTCAGACTTCTTACGGTGTTTACCCCAGTCCAACGCCGGCATCTCTACATCATGACTAACTAATTCAGCTGGTGGTCAGGGATAAAAGGGGTGTGGCTGCAAATGAAGCAGGAAGCAGGATCCAGGAGTTAGAGTTCCTGGAGTCTCAGTCCCTGAACCTGTCCAACAGGTTCGAGATTCTTGCTCCCAGTGTGGACGGGAACGGGGACTGCAGATACGACGAGCAAATTGACCACGGCACCGTGGTACAGGGTGCCATTCGAGAGGAGGGAGAAAAAAGAAATGTATTGGTAATTGGGGATAGTGTAGTTAGGGGCATTGACACTGTTCTCTGTGACCAGGATCGAGAATCCCGAAGGGTGTATTGTCTGTCTGGTGATCGGGACCAGGATAATTTCATCCAGGCTGCAGAGGAACTTGGAGTGGGACAGTAAGAATCCAGTTGTTGTGGTCCACGTAGGTGCCAACGACACAGGCAAAACAGGAACAAAGGGAATATAAACACCTAGGAGCTAAATTAAAAAGCAAAACCAACAAGGTGATAATCCCTGGATTACAACCTGAGCCATGGGCCAATTAGAACACAGAAGATAGAACGTAGAATATTACAGCGCAGAGAGGGACTTGGACAAGTTGCAGAGCTGGGCCGAGAGGTGGCAAATGCAGTTTAATGTGGAAAAGTG
>JAGIQG010000007.1:53873-151501 GCA_024679065.1 Sphyrna mokarran | reverse complement strand
CACACTTTGTACAAAAACAGACCCCTCTAACGAGCTAGAGCTATAGCTATTCCAATCAATATTAGTAAAGTTAAAGTCCCCCATAACAATTACCCTATTACTTTCACTCCTGACCAGAATCGACTTTGCAATCCTTTCCTCTACCTCTCCAGAACTTTTAGGAGGTCTATAAAAGACTCCCAACAGGGTGACCTCTCCTCTCCTGTTTCTAATCTCAGCCCATACTACCTCAACAGACAAGTCCTCATCAAACTTCTTTTCTGTCACTGTGATACAGTCTTTGACTAATAATGCCACTCCTCCCCCACTTCTACCTCCTTCTCTACTCCGACTGAAGCATTTGAACCCCGGAACCTGCAACAACCATTCCTGTCCCTGCTCTATCCATGTCTCTGAAATGGCCACAACATCGAAGTTCCAGGTACTGGTCCAAGCTGCAAGTTCCTCCACCTTATTGCGAATACTTCTTGCATTAAAGTATACGCATTTCAAACCATGCCCTACTCCACCCGTACGCTGCTGTGTTTTACAGTTCTCATCTATGACCCCCCTGTTCTCATCCCTCTTAACATCCAAACTACTCAGGATCCCACCCCCCCCTCTGAATCAGTTTAAAGCCCCCTGCATAGCCTTTGCAAATTTTCCCCCAAGATATTGATTCCCCTCTGGTTCAGGTGTAGACCATCTCTCTTGTAGAGGTCCCACCTATCCCAGAATGAGTCCCAATTGTTCAGGAACCTGAACCCCTCCCTCCTGCACCATCCCCGCAGCCACAAGTTCAAACATTCCCTCTCTCTGTTCTTCTCTAAACTATCCCGTGGCACAGGCAAGAGTCCAGAGATAACCACTCTGCCTGTTTTGGCCCTAAGCTTCCACCCCAACTCCATAAATTTCTGTTTAATATCCCCTTCCCTTGTCCTTCCTATATCATGTGTCCCTACATGAACTATGACTTGGGGCTGACTACCCTCTCCCTTAAGAATCTCAAAAACCCGCTCTGAGACATCCTGGACCCCAGCCCCTGGGAGGCAACACACCAGCCCTGAGTCCTGTTTATTACTATTTACTCTCCTATCTGTCCCTCTAACTATGGAGTCTCCTATAACTAGGCCTAATCTCTTATTCCCCCCACCCACCTGAGCATTCTCAGCAGACTCACCCCCAGAGACCTGCTCCCTTTGGCCATCTCCAGTTGATTCTTCCTCAACTGTAGCCTCCAGGACAGAAAATTTATTTTGGAGGGGAACAGCCCCAGGGGATTGTCTCCCCGATTGCTTCTTACCCCTCCTCCTAATAGTTACCCAAGAATCACTTTTAGGAGTGACTATCTCTTTGTAACTCCTGTCAATATCCTCCTCAACCTCCCGAATTATCCTGAGTTCCTCTAATTCCAGCTCCAGCTCCTTAACACGATCCTCAAGGAGCTGCAAATGTGCACACTTCCTGCAGGTGTAATCAGCAGGAACACTACTGGTGTCCCTCACCTCGTACATACCACAGGAGGTGCAACGTACTGCCTGCACTGCCATCCCTGATACTTTAATTTCTAGGAGAGAAAAAAAAACTTCCCTCACACTTTTATTATTAGGTTAGAGGAGGGGGGAGGGTGGGATACTCTACCTGTGTAGAGTATCGGGTTTCCTCTCTGGACCAATTTATAGGGTCAGAGAGAAAAACTACAACTACCGGCAAGCCTCCTAATGACGACTTCCGGTTTCCAGTTAGTTTAAAAAAACGGCAAAAAACTACCACCGCTCGCTACTTTAACTGAAAAGAAAATGTTAAAAATTACTTAACACTCGAACTTTACACTCGCCCAAATCGCTGCCTCTCCGTGCTGCTCCACAGGAACAATTGGTGCAGAGTCAGTAAGATTAAGGAGGTAAATGCGTGGCTCAAAGATTGGTGTGGGAGGAATGGGTTTGAATCCATGGGAGAATGGCAGTATTACTGGAGCTGGTGGGACCTGTTCCGATGGGATGGTCTTTGTCTGAATCGTGCTGGGACCAGAATCCTAGCGAATCGTATAACTAGGACTGTAGATAGAACTTTAAATAATTCGGGGTGGGGAAAGGGTGCAGGGCGGGGGGAGAATTACAAAATCTAAAGTAAAGGAGAGGGTACAAGTACAGGTTAATGATGAGGACTTTCAAATAGTTAAAAGAGTTGAGGGCTAGGGAGAGGTTAGTAGCATCTCCAGGCCATTTCATAGGACAGAGAATATAGAAGGTGGCAGGAATCTAACCTCAGGCAGAGTAAAAAACGTGATAAGCACAAGGAGGGAGGTGGTCAACACAGCTGGTCTGGGAAAGGATAACCAGTTTGTGACAGGAAAGGACAGAGCGTGCAAACTAAGGAATGCACTAACAAATTGGGTCCAGGTAAGAAAGTCTAACATGAAGATACTTTACTTGAATGTAACAAAGTGAATGAGTTGACGGCACAAATCAGTACAAATGGATATTGATCCAGTGACCATTACAGAAACGTGGTTGTAGAGTGACCAGGACTGGGAACTGATAGAGGTTTACAAGATTATGACAGGATTGGATAGACCGGATAGTCAGTGTCCTTTCCCAGGGCTGTAGGGTCAGTTACTTGGAAGGATAGGATGAAAGTGAGAGAGGAAAAGTTTAAAAGAGATGAAAGGAACAGATTTTTCACACAGAAGGTGGTGAATGCCTGGAACGCACTGCCACAGGAGGTGATGGAAGCAGATTCTATAACAACATTCAAGAGTCATCTGGATAGATACATGAATAGGCAGGGAATAGAACATAGAACATAGAACACTACAGCGCAGAACAGGCCCTTCGGCCTTCGATGTTGCACCGACCAATTATGAAAAAAGCAATGACCCTCCAAACTAAACCATTCCCTTCTCTTCCATATACTTATCAACTAACCTCTTAAACGCCACCAAACTTGGCGCATCTACAACTGCTGCAGGCAGGGCATTCCACTCCCGAACCACCCTTTGGGTAAAGAACCTGCCTCTGATATCCGTCCTATAACTATCACCCCTTAATTTAAAGCTGTGTCCCCTCGTGCTAGCTTTCTCCATCCTAGGAAAAAGGCTATCACTGTCCACCCTATCTAAACCTCTAATCATCTTATATGTTTCAATAAGGTCCCCTCTTAGCCGCCTCCTTTCTAACGAAAACAACCTCAAATCCCTCAGCCTCTCTTCATAAGACCTGCCCTCCATACCAGGCAACATCCTGGTAAACCTCCTCTGTACCCTCTCCAATGCCTCCACATCTTTCTTATAATGTGGGGACCAGAACTGCACACAATACTCCAAGTGCGGCCGCACTAGAGTTTTGTACAGTTGCAACATGACGTTGCGGCTCCGAAATTCAATCCCCCTACCAATAAAAGCTAAGACTCCATATGCCTTCTTAACAACCTTCTCGACTTGACTGCCTACTTTCAGGGATCTATGCACAAATACACCAAGATCCCTCTGTTCATCAACACTATTAAGAATCCTACCATTAGCCCTATACTCTACACATTTATTATTCCTGCCAAAGTGCATTACCTCACACTTTTCCACATTAAACTCCATTTGCCACCTCTCAGCCCAGCTCTGCAACTTGTCCAAGTCCCTCTGCAAACTAGAACACCTCTCTTCACTATCTACCACTCCACCGACTTTAGTGGCATCCGCAAATTTACTAATCCATCCTTCAATACCTTCATCCAGATCATTTATAAAAATTACAAACAGCAGGGGCCCCAAAACAGACCCCTGAGGTACACCACTTGTAACCGAACTCCACGATGAATATCTCCCATCAACCACCACTCTCTGTCTTCTATCTGCTAGCCAATTCCTAATCCAATTAGTTAAATCACCCTCTAAAATAGAGGGATATGGACCACATTAGAAACAAGAGAGGAAAGGTCACCCTGTTGGGAGTCTTTTATAGACCTCCTAAAAGTTCTGGAGAGGTAGAGGAAAGGATTGCAAAGTCGATCCTGGACAGGAGTGAAAGTAATAGAGTAATTGTTATGGGGGACTTTAACTTTACTAATATTGATTGGAATAGCTATAGCTCTAGCTCGTTAGAGGGGTCAGTTTTTATACAAAGTGTGCAGAAAGGTTTTTTGACTCAGTATGTAGATAGGCCAACTAGAGGTGAGGCTACATTGGATTTGGTGCTGGACAATGAGCCAGACCAGGTGTTAGGCTTGGAAGTTAGTGAACATTTTGGTGATAGTGACCACAATTCGGTTACGTTCACCTTAGTGATGGATAGGGATAGGCATGAACCTGGGGGCAATAGTTATAGCTGGGGGAATTATGAGACTTGGACAAGTTGCAGAGCTGGGCCGAGAGGTGGCAAATAGAGTTTAATGCGGAAAAGTGTAAGGTAATTAACTTTGGCAGGAATAACAAATGTGTAGAGTATAGGGCTAATGGTAGGACTCTTAATAGTGTTGAAGAACAGAGGGATCTTGGTGTATATGTGCATAGATCCCTGAAAGTTGGCAATCAAGTCGATAAGGCATACGGAGTCTTAGCTTTTATTGGTAGGGGGATTGAATTTCGGAGCCGCAACGTCACGTTGCAACTGTACAAAACTCTAGTGCGGCCGCACTTACAGTATTGTGTGCAGTTCTGGTCCCCACATTATAAGAAAGATGTGGAGGCATTGGAGAGGGTGCAGAGGAGGTTTACCAGGATGTTGCCTGGTATGGAGGGCAGTTCTTATGAGGAGAGGCTGAGGGATTTGAGGTTGTTTTCGTTAGAAAGAAGGCGGCTAAGAGGAGACCTTATTGAAACATATAAGATGATTAGAGGTTAGATAGGGTGGACAGTGATAGCCTTTTTCCTAGGATGGAGAAAGCTAGCACGAGGGGACACAGCTTTAAATTAAGGGGTGATAGTTATAGGACGGATATCAGAGGTAGGTTCTTTACCCAAAGGGTGGTTCGGGAGTGGAATGCCCTGCCTGCAGCAGTTGTAGATGCGCCAAGTTTTGTGGCGTTTAAGAGGTTAGTTGATAAGTATATGGAAGAGAAGGGAATGGTTTAGTTTGGAGGGGCATTGCTTTTTATATTGGTCGGCGCAACATCGAAGGCCGAAGGGCCTGTTCTGTGCTGTAATGTTCTATGTTCTATGTTCTAGATGTGGAGGCATTGGAGAGGGTACAGAGGAGGTTTCCCAGGATGTTGCCTGGTATGGAGGGCAGATCTTATGAAGAGAGACTGAGGGATTTGAGGTTGTTTTCGTTAGAAAGAAGGCGGCTAAGAGGAGACCTTATTGAAACATATAAGATGATTAGAGGTTTAGATAGGGTTGACAGTGATAGCCTTTTTCCTAGGATGGAGAAAGCTAGCACGAGGGGACATAGCTTTAAATTAAGGGGTGGCAGTTATAGGACGGATGTCAGAGGTAGGTTCTTTACCCAGAGGGTGGTAAGGGTATGGAATGCCCTGCCTGCTGCAGTTGTAGATGCGCCAAGTTTGGGGGCGTTTAAGAGGTCCGTGGATAGGTTTATGGATGAAAAGGGAATGGTTTAGGTTAGAGGGTCATTGCTTTTTGTTAACTGGTCGGCGCAACATCGAAGGCCAAAGGGCCTGTTCTGTGCTGTAATGTTCTATGTTCTATGTTCTACATTGAGGCAAGAAAATATTAGATTAGAGAGGCATCTGTGTCAGCACGGACTAGGTGGGCTAAAGGGTCCGTCCCTGTGCTGTACCGTTCTTTGGAATCTGGGATTGGTTTTCTCTTTTGAGTCTGTGACCAATAAAGAACAAAGAAAATTCCAGCACAGGAACATGCCCTTCGGCCCCTCCAAGCCTGCACCGACCATGCTGCCAGACTGAACTAAAAACCCCTTCCCTTCCGGGGACCATATCCCTCTATTCCCATCCTCTCCATGGATTTGTCAAGACACTGCTTAAAAGTTATCATTGTATCCGCTTCCACTACCTCCCTCGGCAATGAGTTCCAGGCACCCACCACTCTGAACAAAACTTGCTTTATACATCTCCTTTAAACCTTGCCCCTCCCACCTTAAACCTGTGCCCCCTCGTAATTGACTCTTCCACCCTGGGAAAAAGTTTCTGACTATCCACTCTGTCCATGCCCCTCATAATCTTGTAGATTTCTATCAGGTCTCCCCTCAACCTCCATCATCCCAGTGAGAATAAACCAAGTTTCTCCAATCTCTCCTCATAGCTAATGCCCTCCATACCAGGCAACATCCTGGTAATCTTTTCTGTACCCTCTCCAAAGCCTCCACATCCTTCTGGTAGTGTGGCAATCAGAATTGAACACGAGATTCCAAGTGCAGCCTAACTAAGATTCGAGAAAGCTGCAACATGACTTGCCAATTTTTAAACTCAATGCCCCAGCCGATGAAGGTAAGCATGCTGTAAGCCTTCTTGACTACCTTCTCCACCTACATTGCTATTTTCAGTAACCTGTGTACCTGTACACCCAGATCCCTCTGCCTATCAATACTCTCATATAGGAAGGTTATGAAAGCATCGGAAAGGGTGCAGAAGAGATTTACCAGGATGTTGCCTGGTATGGTTGGAAGGTCTTATGAGGAAAGGCTGAGGGACTTGAGGCTGTTTTCATTAGTGAGAAGAAGGCTAAGAGATGACTCAATAGAGGCATATAAGATGATCAGAGGGTTAGACAGGGTGGACAATGAGAGTCTTTTTCCTCGATGGTTATGGCTAACACGAGGGGACATAGCTTTAAATTAAGGGGTGGTACTTATAGGATGGATGTCAGAGGTAGGTTCCTTACTCAGAGGGTAGTAAGGGCATGGAATGCCCTGCCTGCAGCAGTTGTGGACTCGCCAAGTTTAAGAGTGTTCAAATGGTCAGTGGATAGGCATATGGATAGCATTGGAATAGTATAGGTTAGAGGGTCATTAGATTGATTCCACTGGTCAACGCAACATCGAGGCCGAAGGGCCTGTATTGCGCTGTAATGTTCTATGTTCTTAAGGATTCTGCCATTTACTGTATATTTCCTATCTGTATTAAACCGTCCAAAATGCATTATCTCACATTTGTCCAGATTAAACTCCATCTGCCATCTCTCCGCCCAAGTCTCCAACTGATCTATATCCTGCTGTATCCTCTGATGATTCTCATCGCTATCCGCAAATCCACCAACCTTTGTGTCATCCGCAAACTTACTAATCAATCCAGTTACATTTTCTTCCAAGTCATTTATATATATTACAAACAGCAAAGCTCCCAGCACTGATCCCTGAGGAACATCACTTGTCACAGCTCCCCATTCAGAAACACATCCTTCCACTGCTACCCTCTGTCTTCTTTGACCGAGCCAGTTTTATATCCACCTTGCCAGCTCACCTCTGATCCCATGTGACTTCACCTTCTGCACCAGCCTGCCACGAGGGACCTTGTCAAAGGCCTTACTGAAATCCATGTAGACAACATGGCTAGCACGAGGGGACACAGCTTTAAATTAAGGGGTATGAGTTATAGGACGGATATCAGAGGTAGGTTCTTTACTCAAAGAGTGATTAGGGAGTGGAATGCCCTGCCTGCAGCTGTTGTAGATGCGCCAAGTTTGGTGGCGTTTAAGAGGTTAATTGATAAGTATATGGAAGAGAAGGGAATGGTTTAGTTTGGAGGGGCATTGCTTTTTATTTTGGTCGGCACAACATCGAAGGCTGAAGGGCCTGTTCTGTGCTGTAATGTTCTATGTTCTATGTTCTTAACATCCATCACCCCACCCTCATCAATCATCTTCATCACTTCCTCGAAAAACTTGATCAAGTTCATGAGACACAACCTCCCCTTCACAAAACCGTCCTGCCTCTCACAAATACTTCCACTTATTGTAAGAGGAGGGAACCGAGAGAAATGCTGCAGAACTGGATAAATATTGAAACCAGACACGATCAAACAGAGTGGAAGGAGCGCTCCAGCTTCCTCCTGTTCCTATATTCCCAGTTCCCTCCTGTCAATAGCATACATCCATCCATATGAGAACAATTTGTGGGACTTACGGCACAGGTCCTGAGAACGCCAGCGAATGTAAACTCCCCTCTTATTGCACTCTTCAGTGTAGGTAGCGATGGCCGTGCACAAACACTCACAATCCCCGCCAGTGTCACACCTACACACACACCCAGATACAAAGAGTGAGCTCACAGTAAACTGTACTGGTAGCCCGAATATCAGGCGCCAATATCACAGTGCAGCTCCCACAGTCCAGAGTCCCGGCTCCCAGCATCCCAGCTCTCAGCATCCCAGCTCCCGGAGTCGCAGAGTCCCAGAGTTATGGATTCCCAGGATCCCGACTCCCAGAAAGTCCCGACTCCCAGAATCCCGCCTCCCGGAAAGTCCTGGCTCCCGCAATCCCGGCTCCCAGAGAGTCCTGGCTCCCAGAGTCCCGGCTCCCAGTGCTCCTGCTCCCAGAATCCCAGCTCCCGGGGTGTCAGAGTCCCAGAATCCTGGCTCCTGGAGAACCAGCTCCCAGAGAGACCTGGCTCCCGGAGTCCCGGCTCCCAGAATCCCAGCTCCCAGAGTCTCGGCTCCCAGAATCCCAGCTCCCAGAGTACCGGCTTCCAGATTCGCGACTCTCAGAATCCCAGCTCCCAGAATCCCAGCTCCCAGAGAGTCCTGGCTCCCAGAATTCCGGCTCCTAGGGTCCCGCAGTACAAGAATCCTGGCTCCCAGAATTCCGGCTCCTGGAGTCCCGGCTCCCAGAATCCCAGCTCCCAGAGTCTCGGCTCCCAGAATCCCAGCTCCCAGAGTACCGGCTTCCAGATTCGCGACTCTCAGAATCCCAGCTCCCAGAATCCCAGCTCCCAGAGAGTCCTGGCTCCCAGAATTCCGGCTCCTAGGGTCCCGCAGTACAAGAATCCTGGCTCCCAGAATTCCGGCTCCTGGAGTCCCGGCTCCCAGCGCCCCGGCTCCCCATGTCCCTGATCCCAGAGTCCCAGGTGTGGCAGATTCTAGGGACCCTGTTGTCTGAAAGTTCACTCACCCACAAGCATCAAAGACACACCACTCATAGAATGGTTGGAATGGCACCTCAGGGTGACAGGGTTGGAAGAGAGTTTGACTGATGGTGCTGCAGCGTTTCCGAGCCCACGTCACTCGCTGGGGATTCTCCTGAGCAGGAGACAGAATATCAGAGACAATCACTCTGGTACTGACAAGGTGACAGGAGCACAGGTGACAGGCTTGCACACACACACACAGCACACACACACACACACTCACACACACACACTCTCACACCGCACGCACACACACACACACTCTCACACCGCACGCACACACACACACACACCCGCTCTCACACCACGCGCATACACATACACACGCACACCGCAAACACACACAAACACACACGCCGCACACACACACGTGCGCGTGCACACACACACACCACAAACACACATACACACTCACACTCACACCGCAAACACACACACACACACACGCGCACACATAATCACACGTGGCCAGCACTCACCGAGCATGGATGTGGAGTGTCCTCGTTGTAGACTTCGGGACAACTCTGACTGACTCTCCAAGAATTCCCAAAACGATCCGATGTGGCTTCCACTATCCCCTGGCGGGTGGTGAAGTCATTTTCTGTGTCCCCGTCAAAATTCCCACACAATCCACGGACTCGGCCCTGGTACTGAGCCTCCAGCTGTACATATACACGGGTTCCTTCAGCAAGGACAGAACTCACTGAGACACATTCTCCAGAAACTAACTCAACCTTTCTTCAGGAGACAGGAACACCAAGTTCACAAACCATTACCCAATCAAATTCAATGTGAAAAACAAAGTGTCGGAGAAATTTGATCCGAGATTTTAAAGGATGCAAAAGGCAGAGTGAATGAAGGGGAAATGATAGAGGTGCTGGACTGAGATTTCCAGAAGGCATTTGATAAGGTGCCACATCAAATTTTACAGGGCAGAAGAAGGCCATTCAGCCCATCGTGTCTGCACTGGCTCCTGAGCCACCCAGATCATCCCATTCGCCAGCCCTGTCTTCACAACTCTCCAAGTTCATCACTTTCTAATACATCTCCAGCTCTCTAATGAAACTTCCAATGGAATCTTCCTCCAGTCTTTTTCCCAGGCAGTGCATTCCGAATCCCACCAACACTGAATTTCACTGGGGTTCCAATTTACATTTGTTAAACTGAGGGGGAATTTGGTGGAATCTCTGCAAGTTCTTCCAAACAGACTCAAATTATCCAGAGATTTTTTTCCGGTGAAAAAGCTCCGGCACTTACCTCCATCCCAGAGGAGCGACAATCCCAAGTTGGTGATGACAGAAACAAAGAGGCCTGCTCGATGCAGAGAGAGTCCATTCCCCCTGTAAACTTTGGGAAGCTTCACTCCAACACCATTGATCATGACATCTTTCCCTGTGGAGATTCCAGGCACAGAATTATAACACAGAGTGATAGACAGCATGTTCCATGTTCAGTTCCATCCTTTTGCTCTTGTTTCTCACACTCCATTCTTCCCACAAAAAGTTCACACTTCTGAGCATTTAATTTCTGCATCTTCCCACATCCACTGTCCCTTCTTGAAATCTGCTAATTTCCTCACTATTTCAAATCATCTGTCAGTTTGGAAGTCCCACCAATGCCTCTACTTTCTCCAAAGACTAAGGAAATTTGTCATGTCTGCTACGACTCTCACCAACTTTTACAGATGCCCCATAGAAAGCATTCTTTCTGGTTGTATCACAGCTTGGTCTGGGCTCCTGCTCTGCCCAAAACCACAAGGAACTACAAAAGAATGTGAATGTAGCCCAATCCCTCACACAAACCAGCCTCCCATCCATTGACTCTGTCTACACTTCCTGCTGCCTCAGCAAAGCAGCCGGTATAATTAAGGACCCCAATTCCCCAGACATTATCTCTTCCACCTTCTTCCTTCGGAAAAAGATATACTCTTAGGGATGGGAACCAATATAAGGAGTCCGAGAAGGAGGGAGCAAGAACAAGATGTGCGGAGAAGGTTCCAACTACATCAAAAATCAGGAAAAATATTAAAAGGAAGGAGAACTCAGGACATGTTATTAATGTAAATGTTAGAATTCAAAAAGAACATACAAAAACTAGCACAACATAGAACATAGAACATTACAGCACAGAACAGGCCCTTCGGCCTTCGATGTTGTGCCGACCAATATAAAAAGCAATGCCCCTCCAAACTAAACCATTCCCTTCTCTTCCATATACTTATCAACTAACCTCTTAAACGCCACCAAACTTGGCGCATCTACAACTGCTGCAGGCAGGGCATTCCACTCCCGAACCACCCTTTGGGTAAAGAACCTACCTCTGATATCCGTCCTATAACTATCACCCCTTAATTTAAAGCTGTGTCCCCTCGTGCTAGCTTTCTCCATCCTAGGAAATAGGCTATCACTGTCCACCCTATCCAAACCTCTAATCATCTTATATGCTTCAATAAGATCCCCCCTTAGCCGCCTCCTTTCTAACGAAAACAACCTCAAATCCTTCAACCTCTCTTCATAGGACCTGCCCTCCATACCAGGCAACATCCTGGTAAACCTCCTCTGTACCCTCTCCAATGCCTCCACATCTTTCTTATAATGTGGGGACCAGAACTGCACACAATACTCCAAGTGCGGCCGCACTAGAGTTTTGTACAGTTGCAACATGACGTTGCGGCTCTGAAATTCAATCCCCCTACCAATAAAAGCTAAAACTCTTTTATTAACAACATAAACAATAGAAAAACTACAGCACAATACAGGCCCTTCAGCCCACAAAGTTGTGCTGAACATGTCCCTACCTTTGAGATTACTAGGCTTATCTATAACCCTCTATCTTACTAAGTTCCATGTACTTATCTAAAAGTCTCTTAACAGATCCTATTGAATCTGTCTTCATCACCGACAGCAGCCACCACACTCTGAGTGAAAAACGTACCCCTGACATCCCCTCTGTACCTACTCCCCAGCACCTTAAACCTGTGTGCTCTTGTGGCAACCATTTCAGCCCTGGAAAAAAGTCTCTGACTAACCACTCAATCAATACCTCTCAACATAAATAAATGTGTAGAGTATAGGGCTAATGGTAGGGCTCTTAATAGTGTTGAGGAACAGAAGGATCTTGGTGTATGTGTCAATAGATCCCTGAAAGTAGGCAGTCAAGTGGATAAAGTTGTAAGAAGGCTTATGGAGTCTTAGCTTTTATTGGTAGGGGGATTGAATTTAGGAGCCGCAGCATCATGTTGCAACTGTACAAAACTCTAGTGCGGCCGCACTTGGAGTATTGTGTGCAGTTCTGGTCGCCACATTATAAGAAAGATGTGGAGGCATTGGAGAGGGTACAGAGGAGGTTTACCAGGATGTTGCCTGGTATGGAGGGCAGGTCCTATGAAGAGAGGTTGAAGGATTTGAGGTTGTTTTCGTTAGAAAGGAGGCGGCTAAGAGGGGATCTTATTGAAGCATATAAGATGATTAGAGGTTTAGATAGGGTGGACAGTGATAGCCTTTTTCCTAGGATGGAGAAAGCTAGCACGAGGGGACACAGCTTTAAATTAAGGGGTATGAGTTATAGGACGGATATCAGAGGTAGGTTCTTTACTCAAAGAGTGATTAGGGAGTGGAATGCCCTGCCTGCAGCTGTTGTAGATGCGCCAAGTTTGGTGGCGTTTAAGAGTTAGTTGATAAGTATATGGAAGAGAAGGGAATGGTTTAGTTAGGAGGGGCATTGCTTTTTATTTTGGTCGGCACAACATCGAAGGCCGAAGGGCCTGTTCTGTGCTGTATTGTTCTATGTTCTATGTTAACATCTTATAAACCTCTATCAGGTCACCCCTCATCCTTCATCTCTCCAGGGAGAAGAGTCCCAGCTCCCTCAACCTATCCTCATACGGCCTGCCTCCCAATCTAGGCAGCATCCTTGTAAATCTCCTCTGAACTCTCTCAATAGTCTCTACATCCTTCCTATAATGAGGCAACCAGAACTGCGCACAATATACTCCAAGTGGGGTCTGACCAGGGTCTTATAAAGTTGCAGCATTACCTCCTGATTCCTAAACTCAATCCCTCCATTAATGAAGGCCAGTACACCATACGCCTTCTCAACCACATCCTCCACCTGCGAGGCCGATTTCAGAATCCTATGGACCTGGACCCCCAGATCCTTCTGATCTTCCACACCGCCAAGAGTCTTACCATTAATATCACATTCTGCCTATCTGACTGTCATAAAGGCACTTTATTTGCATTTTCTGGATTAAGTTTGACTCTGATAATCTCTCCATGGTAAAGTGTATCCCAGTTTCTCTGCTGACAGCAGAATTCTCAACATTCCTAATGGAATCATCCATTTCTTCAATTTCACAATAGCTCACAGCTCTGTCTTACCTCTCAGGAGGTGGAGAATTGTGTTGCCAAGAGTCAGAATGATGGATTTTGTACAAGTGACTCTGCTGGTGCCACAGGGCACATTCTCTGCAGTGATGGTGAAGAGCCCGCTCTGTTCCTGAACCAACACGTACTCGCAGTCACCAAGGAAGCTGAACATGCGCCCATCGAAAGTCATGTAGTGAGGGTCCCCTGTGGCAAGGCAGGTTCCAGTGCAGGTCCTGTTACTGCAGTGCCATTTCCGATCCTTACACACACTGACAGTGCAGAGAAACAGCATCAAGCACAGCAACAACACAGCATGGCAACAGACTGTAGCAACTAACTACACAAACAATCACTGCAAGGAATGACAGTCAGAAAGGAGAACATTATCTAGGGGAAGAATGTTTGAGATATTTCATATAACATCTCCTCAGCTTTAACAGAAAAAGTCTGGGTACGAAAACATACAGGTTCCAGAGGAGGAGGATGGTGGGACTGGTGGAGAGAGCAGGGAATAAATAGTATTCTGGGCTTTGTTAATAGGAACACAGAGTACAAGAGCAAGGAGGTTCGGCTGAACTTATACAAGACACTAGTTAGAGCTGAGCTAGAATATTAGAACATAGAACAATACAGCACAAACAGGCCCTTCAGCCCACAAGTTATGCCAATCATACCCCTACCTACAAGGCCTATCTATAACTCCCAATCCCATTAAATCTCAAGTACTCATCCAGAAGTCTCTTAAAAGGCCCCAGCGGGTTCGCCTCTACCACCACTGACGGCAGCCGATTCCATTCACTCACCACCCTCTGAGTGAAAAACTTTCCCCTAGCATCCCTTCTGTACTTGCCCCCGAGCACCTTAAACCTGTGTCCTCTCGTAGTGACCATTTCAGCCCTGGGAAATAAACTCTGAGAATCCACCCTATCTATTCCTCTCAACATCTTATAAACCTCTATCAGGTCGCCTCTCAATCTTCATCTCTCCAGGGAGAAGAGACCAAGCTCCCTCAACCTACCTTCATAAGGCCTGCCTCCCAATCCAGGCAGCATCCTTGTAAATCTCCTCTACACCCTCTTAATAGCTTCCACATCCTTCCTATAGTGAGGCGACCAGAACTGCGCACAATACTCCAAGTGGGGTCTGACAAGGGTCTTATAAAGTTGCAGCATTACCTCCCGACTCCTAAACTCAGTCCCTCTATTAACGAAGACCAGTACACCATACGCCTTCTTGACCACATCCTCCACTTGCGGGGCAGATTTAAGAGACCTATGGACCTGGACCCCAAGATATTTCAGCTCCTCAACACTGCTAAGACTCCTACCCTTGATATTGCACTCCTTCACTCCTTCCTTGTGAGGTAATGCACTATGGCAGAAATAATAAATGTGTAGAGTATAGGGCAAATGGTAGGATTCTTAGTAGTCTAGATGAACAGAGGGATCTTGGTGTGTGTGTGCATAGATCCCTGAAAGTAGGCAGTCAGGTCGAGAAGGTTGTTAGGAAGGCATATGGAGTCTTGGCTTTTATTGGTAGAGGGATTGAATTTCGGAGCCGCAACATCATGTTGCAACTGTACAAAACTCTAGTGCGGCCGCACTTGAGTATTGTGTGCAGTTCTGGTCCCCACATTATAAGAAAGATGTGGAGGCATTGGAGAGGGTACAGAGGAGGTTTACCAGGATGTTGCCTGGTATGGAGGGCAGGTCTTATGAGGAGAGGCTGAGGGATTTGAGGTTGTTTTCGTTAGAAAGGAGGCGGCTAAGAGGGGACCTAATTGAAACATATAAGATGATTAGAGGTTTAGATAGGGTGGATAGTGATAGCCTTTTTCCTAGGATGGAAAAGCTAGCACAAGGGGACACAGCTTTAAATTAAGGGGGGTAGTTATAGGACGGATATCAGAGGCAGGTTCTTTACCCAAAGGGTGGTTCGGGAGTGGAATGCCCTGCCTGCAGCAGTTGTAGATGCGCCAAGTTTGGTGGCGTTTAAGAGGTTAGTTGATAAGTTTATGGAAGAGAAGGGAATGGTTTAGTTTGGAGGGGCATTGCTTTTTATATTGGTCGGCGCAACATCGAAGGCCGAAGGGCCTGTTCTGTGCTGTAATGTTCTATGTTCATCCCATTGGTCGTGCCAAAATGGATCACTGCACATTTATCCGCGTTGAAGTCCATCTGCCACTTCTCTGCCCAGTCTTGCATCTTGTCTATGTCTCGCTGCAACTTCAGACATCCCTCCAGACCATCCACAACACCACCAACCTTCGTATTGTCGGCGAACTTACTAACCCGTTACTCCACTTATTCATCCAGGTCAGAGGGCATGGGTTAAGGGTGAAAGGGGAAAAGTTTAAAGGGAACATAGAACATAGAACATAGAACATTACAGCGCAGTACAGGCCCTTCGGCCCTCAATGTTGCACCGACCAATGGAACCAATTTTATGACCCCCTAACCTAAACTATTCCAATGTTATCCATATCCCTATCCACTGACCAGTTGAATGCCCTTAAACTTGGTGAGTCCACAACTGCTGCAGGCAGGGCATTCCACACCCTGCATGGAATTGGGGGCGGTGGGGGGTGGATTCTTCACACAGAGAGTGGTGGGAGTGTGGAATGAGCTGCCGGATAAAGTGGTAAATGTGGGGTTCGTTTTAACATTTAAGAAAAACTTGGACAGGTTCATGGATGAGAGGGGTGTGGAGAGATATGGTTCAAGTGCAGCTCAGTGGGACTGGACAAAAAAAGGTTCAGCACAGACAAGAAGGGCCAAAAGGCATGTTTCTGAGCTGTAATTTTCTATGGTTCTGTGAGAGTGGGGGGTACAGGGTGGGAGTGGTACAGGATGGGGGAGGGCAGGGTGGAGATTGGGAAGGGGGGTATATGTACCAGGTTTGAAGGTACTATAGAAAGAAGAGGAAAATATTGCTGGGTGTGGAGGGGGAGTGGGCCGAGTGAGTGGGAAAAACAGACTGAGTGAGACAGCAGGGAAGAATGAGGCTGGATAAATGGAGAGGGGAAGGAAGGAAGAGAGACAGGAGGAGAGAGGAGCAGAGCAGGATGGGAGATGAGGGGTGGTGGAGGAAGTGGGAGGACTGGGGAGTGAGGAGCGAAGGGAAGAGATTCTGCAGGGGAGGTGTGAGATTTAGGAAGGAGGTGGTGAGGAAGGGAGAAGGAGGAGCGGGATTATGCAGAGAGAGGACTGGTCAGCAAAGAGGTTGAGGAGATTGGAATCTGCTGTCTGGTCTGAGTCAGACTGAAGGAATTATCTCAGCAATGATCACAGACTGACTGCAACGTAAAGGAAGCCATTCAGCCCATTGACTTCCTTCTATACATTTCCCCAAATCCCAGTCAATGTCATGAGTTGACCCTATCAGTAACTGGACATTTACCATTCATTACAATCCTTCTTGATGGTCTGATTCCTCTGATACTGTCGGCCATTATGGTGACAAGGACAGTCTGATGGAGACACACAGGAATCTCCCTGTCAACACAAAGAGAAATACCGGAACATCCAGGCATGGTACACACACAAAAACACACATGCACACACATACTCACACTGGCACACACGCAAACACACACACATACTCACACTGCGCACACACAGAACATAGAACATAGAACATTACAGCGTAGAACAGGCCCTTCGGCCTTCGATGTTGCGCCAACCAATTATGAAAAAAGCAATGACCCTCCGAACTAAACCATTCCCTTCTCTTCCATAAACTTATCAACTAACCTCTTAAACGCCACCAAACTTGGTGCATCTACAACTGCTGCAGGCAGGGCATTCCACTTCCTAACCACCCTCTGGGTAAAGAACCTACCTCTGATATCCGTCCTATAACTATCACCCCTTAATTTAAAGCTGTGTCCCCTCATGCTGGCTTTCTCCATCCTAGGAAAAAGGCTATCATTGTCCACCCTATCTAAGATGTGAGTTTTTACTCAAATAACTCTTTACTCAAAGAGTGATTAGGGAGTGGAATGCCCTGCCTGCAGCTGTTGTAGATGCGCCAAGTTTGGTGGCGTTTAAGAGGTTAATTGATAAGTATATGGAAGAGAAGGGAATGGTTTAGTTTGGAGGGGCATTGCTTTTTATTTTGGTCGGCACAACATCGAAGGCCGAAGGGCCTGTTCTGTGCTGTATTGTTCTATGTTCTATGTTCCACATCTAATCATCTTATGTGTTCGAAAGACATAGACATAGAACATAGAACATTACAGCACAGAACAGGCCCTTCGCCTTCGATGTTGTGCCGACCAATATAAAAAGCAATGCCCCTCCAAACTAAACCATTCCCTTCTCTTCCATATACTTATCAATTAACCTCTTAAACGCCACCAAACTTGGCGCATCTACAACAGCTGCAGGCAGGGCATTCCACTCCCTAATCACTCTTTGAGTAAAGAACCTACCTCTGATATCCGTCCTATAACTCATACCCCTTAATTTAAAGCTGTGTCCCCTCGTGCTAGCTTTCTCCATCCTAGGAAAAAGGCTATCACTGTCCACCCTATCTAAACCTCTAATCATCTTATATGCTTCAATAAGATCCCCTCTTAGCCGCCTCCTTTCTAACGAAAACAACCTCAAATCCTTCAACCTCTCTTCATAGGACCTGCCCTCCATACCAGGCAACATCCTGGTAAACCTCCTCTGTACCCTCTCCAATGCCTCCACATCTTTCTTATAATGTGGGACCAGAACTGCACACAATACTCCAAGTGCGGCCGCACTAGAGTTTTGTACAGTTGCAACATGATGTGCGGCTCCTAAATTCAATCCCCCTACCAATAAAAGCTAAGACTCCATATGCCTTCTTAACAACTTTATCCACTTGACTGCCTACTTTCAGGGATCTATTGACACATACACACCAAGATCCTTCTGTTCCTCAACACTATTAAGAGCCCTACCATTAGCCCTATACTCTACACATTTATTGCTGCAAGTGCATTACCTCACACTTTTCCACATTAAACTCCATTTGCCACCTCTCGGCCCAGCTCTGCAACTTGTCCAAGTCACTCTGTAAACTATAACACCCTCTTCACTATCTACCACTCCACCGACTTTAGTGTCATCTGCAAATTTACTGATCCATCCCTCAATACCCTCATCCAGATCATTTATAAAAATTACAAACAGCAGGGGCCCCAAAACAGACCCCTGAGGCACCACTTGTCACCGAACTCCACGATGAATATCTCCCATCAACACCACCCTCTGTCTTCTATCTGCCAGCCAATTCCTAATCCAATTAGCTAAATCACCCTCTATTCCACACATCTGCATTTTCTGTAGAAGTCTTCCATGGGCCACCTTATCAAACGCCTTACTAAAGTCCATATATACTACATCAACCGCCTTACCCCCATCCACCTCTTTGGTCACTTTCTCAAAAAACTCAATGAGGTTAGTAAGGCATGACCTACCCTTCACAAAACCATGCTGACTATCCCCAATCAATTCATTTCTCTCTAAATAACTATAAATCCTATCCCTAATAATTCTCTCCAATACCTTGCCCACAACAGAAGTAAGACTCACTGGCCTATAATTCCCAGGAAGGTCTCTCTTCCCCTTCTTAAACAATGGGACCACATTCGCTATCCTCCAGTCCTCCGGAACCACACCCGTAACCAACGAGGACCTGAAATCAGAGCCGAGGCTCGCAATCTCCTCTCTTGCCTCCCAGAGAATCCTAGGGTAAATCCCGTCCGGCCCAGGGGACTTATCCAACTTCAAACCCTCGAGAATTTCTAACACATCCTCCCTATCTACTACAATACTTCCCAATTTGCAACCCTGTACCTCAGTGTTCTCCATAGCTACATTCCAGCACTCTGCGTAAACCGAAGAGAAATATTTATTCAGGCCTCCCAATCTCTTCAGGCTCACGCACAACTTCCCACTGCTGTCTAGACTGGCCCTAATCTTGCCCTAACCAATCTTCTATCTTAACATATCGAAAGAAGCTTTAGGATTCCTTAATCCTATCAGCCAACATCTTCTCGTGTCCCCTCTTAGCTCTCCTCAATTCACTTTTTAGCTCCTTCCTGGCTAATCTATAGCTATCCATTGCACTAACTGAGCCTTCAAGCCTCATCCTGACATAAGCCTCCTTTTTCTTCTTAACCAGCAAATCAACTTTTTTCGTACACCAAGGCTCTCTTACTCGACCATTTCCTCCCTGCCTGACAGGGACATACTTATCAAGGACTCGCAGCAGCTGCTCCTTGAATAAGCACCACATTCCAGATGTTCCCAGTCCCTGTAGTTCCCTAGTCCAATCTATGCACCCTAATTCTCTCCTGATGGCCTCATAATTACCCTTCCCCCAGCTATAACTACTGCCCCCAGCTTCATGCCTATCCCTGTCCATCACTAAGGTGAACGTAACCGAATTGTGGTCACTATCACCAAAATGTTCACTAACTTCCAAGCCTAACACCTGGTCTGGCTCATTGCCCAGCACCAAATCCAATGTAGCCTCACCTCTAGTTGGCCTATCTACATACTGAGTCAAAAAACCTTCCTGCACACTTTGTACGAAAACTGACCCCTCTAACGAGCTAGAGCTATAGCTATTCCAATCAATATTAGTAAAGTTAAAGTCCCCCATAACAATTACCCTATTACTTTCACTCCTGACCAGAATTGACTTTGCAATCCTTTCCTCAACCTCTCTAGAACTTTAGGAGGTCTATAAAAGACTCCCAACAGGGTGACCTCCCTCTCCTGTTTCTAATCTCAGCCCATACTACCTCAACAGACAAGTCCTCATCAAACTTCTTTTCTGTCACTGTGATACAGTCTTTGACTAATAATGCCACTCCTCCCCCCCTTCTACCTCCTTCTCTACTCCGACTAAAGCATTTGACCCCGGAACCTGCAACATCCATTCTGTCCCTGCTCTACCCAAGTCTCTGAAATGGCCACAACATCGAAGTTCCAGGTACTGGTCCAAGCTGCAAGTTCCTCCCCCTTATTGCGAATACTCCTTGCATTAAAGTATACGCATTTCAAACCATGCCCCCCCCACCCGTACGCCGCTGTGTTTTACAACTCTCCTCTATAACCCCCTTACTCTCATCCTCTCAGCACCCCAACTACTTAGGATCCCACCCCCCCCCCGAATCAGTTTAAAAGCCCCCTCATAGCCTTAGCAAATTTTCCCCCCAAGATATTAGTCCCCCTCTGGTTCAGGTGTAGACCATCTCTCTTGAAGAGGTCCCACCTATCCCAGAATGAGTCCCAATTGTTCAGGAACCTGAACCCCTCCCTCCTGCACCATCCACGCAGCCATGAGTTCAAACTTTCCCTTCTCTGTTCTTCTCTAAACTATCCCTTGGCACAGCAAGAGTCCAGAGATAACCACTCTGCCTGTTATGGACCTAAGCTTCCACCCAACTCCATAAATTTCTGTTTAATATCCCCTTCCCTTGTCCTACTACATCATGTGTCCCCACATGAACTATGACTTGGGGCTGACTCCCCTCACCCTTAAGAATCTTAAAAACCCGATCTGCGACATCCTGGACCCCAGCCCCTGGGAGGCAACACACCAGCCCTGAGTCCCGTTTATTACTATTTACCCTCCTATCTGTCCCCTCTAACTATGGAGTCTCCTATAACTAGGCCTAATCTCTTATTCCCCCCACCCACCTGAGCATTCTCAGCAGGCTCACCCCCAGAGACCTGCTCCCTTTGGTCAGCTCCAGTTGATTCTTCCTCAACTGTAGCCTCCAAGACAGAAAATTTATTTTGGGGGGAACAGCCCAGGGGATTGTCTCCCCGATTGCTTCTTACCCTCCTCCTAATAGTTACCCAATTATCACTTTTAGGAGTTACAATCTCTTGTTACTCCTGCCTATATCCTCCTCAACCTCTCGAATTACCCTGAGTTCCTCTAATTCCAGCTCCAGCTCCTTAACACGATCCTCAAGGAGCTGCAAATGGCACACTTTCTGCAGTGTAATCAGCAGAACACTACTGGGGTCCCTCACTCGATACATACTGCAGGAGGTGCAACGTACTACCTGCACTGCCATCACGGTACTTTAATTTTCCAGGAGAAAAAAAAAAACTTCCACACACTTTTATTATTAGGTTAGAGGAGGGGGGGGGTGGGGATACTCTACCTGTGTAGAGTTATCGGGTTCCTCTCTGGACCAACTTATAGAGTCAGAGAGGAAAAAACTACAAGGTTATCCTCTTAGCCGCTCCTTTCTCAACGAAACCACAAACCTCAAAAGCCGCAGCCGTCTCCTCATAAGACCTGCCCTCCATACCAGGCAAAGAGAGAGCTGAAACCTCCTTGTACCCTCTCCAAGCCTCCACATCTTTCTTATAATGTGGGGACCAGAAACTGCACACAATACTCCAAGTGCGGCCGGCACTAGAGTTTGCGACAGTTGCAACATGGACGTCGGCCCTCCGAAATTCAATCCCCTACCAATAAAAGCTAAGACTCGTTTTAGCCATTCTTAACAACCTTATCGACTGACTGCCGACTTTCAGTGATCTATGCACAAATACACCAGATCCCTCAGTGCATCAACATATTAAGAATTCCTCAACCATTAGCCCTATACTTACACATTTAATTCCTGCCAAAGTGCACACCTCAGAGGTCACACAGAAGAGATGTCTAGGTGATTCTGGAGTTGAGAGGTTGGTTTATGAAGAGAGACTGGGGCTATACTCATTGGATTCAGAAGAATGAGAGGAAATCTTATAGAAACTATAAGGTATGAAGGGAATGAAAAGATAGAAGCAGGGAAAATTCCACTGGTGGGTGAAACTAGAACTACAGGGGGCAGAGCCTCAAAATAAGGGGAACAGATTTAGGACCAGTTGAGGAGGAAATTTCTTCACAAAAGGGTTGTGAATCTGTGGAATTCCCTGTCCAGTGAAGAGTTGGGGCTCCCTTCATTGATGTTTATGGTAAGATAGAGAAATTTTGAACAGTAAAAGGAATTAATGTATGGTGAGGTGGTGGGTAAGTGTAGCTGAGTCCACAAAAAGATAGCCAGGACTCGTATGAATGGCGGGGCAGGATCGGAGTGCCGAATGGGCTCCTCCTGCCTCCTAGTTCTATGAACAGGCATAGAACACTACAGCACAACACAGGCCCTTCGGCCCACGAGTAGCACCGATCACATCTACCAATCCACAGACCTATCTATAACCCCCTATTCCTATTCTTTTCCATATACTCATCAGAGCTCTTAAAAGGACCCAGTGAGTTCCTATCAAAAACCTCCGACGGACAAGTCGGTCATTCAATCAACCACCCTCGAGTGAAAAACGACCCCTGACATCTCTTTTGTATTTGCTTTCCTGCCACCTTAAATCCGGTCCTCTCGTAGTGACCAATTTCATCTCGGGGAAAGTAGTCTCTGGAGTTCCACCCTATCTATTCCTCTCAAATTTATAAACCTACTATCAGGTCGCCTCTCAACCCTACGTCTCTCCAGTGAGAAGAGTCCCAGCTCCCTCAACCTATCTTCATAAGGCCTGCCTCCCAATCCAGGCAGCATCTTGTAAATCTCTCTGAACTCCTCAATCGCCTCTACATCCCTTCCTATAATGAGGGCGGACCAAGAACTGCGCACAATACTCCAACTGGGGTCTGGACATGAGTCTATAGAGGCTGCTCATGAACCTCCTGACTCCTAAACTCTATTCCTCGATATGAAGGGCCAGTACACAGTACGCCTTCTGACCCCTTCCTCACCTGCGAGCGATTTAAGAGTCTATGGACCCGGGACCCCGAGATCCTTCTGCTCTACAAACACAGCTAAGACTCTACCCCTTTATATGTTACTTCTCATCCCATTATTCCTACTAAAATGGACACTAACACATTTATCTGCGTTGAAGTCATCTGCCACTTCCTCACCCAGTCTTGCACCTGTCTATGTCCCGACTGCAACTTTTGGCATCCCTCCCAGACATCCACAACGCCACCGATCTTTGTATCTTTGGCGCACTTACTAACCCATCCCTCCACTCCTCATTCCAGGGCATTTATGAAAATGACAAACAGCAGGGGCCCAGAACACATCCCGTGGCACTCCATGGTACGAGTGAACATAGAACATAGAACATTACAGCACAGAACAGGCCCTTCGCCTTCGATGTTGCGCCGACCAATATAAAAGCAATGCCCCTCCAAACTAAACCATTCCCTTCTCTTCCATATACTTATCAACTAACCTCTTAAACGCCACCAACTTGGCGCATCTACAACCCTGCAGGCAGGGCATTCCACTCCCGAACCACCCTTTGGGTAAAGAACCTCCTCTGATATCCGTCCTATAACTATCACCCCTTAATTTAAAGCTGTGTCCCTCGTGCTAGCTTTTTCCATCCTAGGAAAAAGGCTATCACTGTCCACCCTATCTAAACCTCTAATCATCTTATATGTTCGATCAGGTCCCCTCTTCTAACGAAAACAACCTCAAATCCCTCAGCCTCTCTTCATAAGACCTGCCCTCCATACCAGGCAACATCCTGGTAAACCTCCTCTGTACCCTCTCCAATGCCTCCACATCTTTCTTATAATGTGGGGACCAGAACTGCACACAATACTCCAAGTGCGGCCGCACTAGAGTTTTGTACAGTTGCAACATGACGTTGCGGCTCCGAAATTCAATCCCTACCAATAAAAAGCCAAGACTCCATATGCCTTCTTAACAACCTTCTCGACCTGACTGCCTACTTTCAGGGATCTATGCACATACACACCAAGATCCCTCTGTTCATCTAGACTACTAAGAATCCTACCATTTGCCCTATACTCTACACATTTATTATTTCTGCCATAGTGCATTACCTCACACTTTTCCACATTAAACTCCATTTGCCACCTCTCGGCCCAGCTCTGCAACTTGTCAAGTCCTCTGCAAACTAAACACCCCTCTTCACTATCTCTACACTCCACCGAACTTTAGTGTCATCTGCAAATTTACTAATCCATCCTTCAATACCCTCATCCAGATCATTTATAAAAATTACAAACAGCAGGGGCCCCAAAACAGACCCCTGAGGTACACACTTGTCACCGAACTCCAAGATGAATATCTCCCATCA
Organism: Sphyrna mokarran; assembly: GCA_024679065.1. Lineage (NCBI taxonomy): Eukaryota > Metazoa > Chordata > Chondrichthyes > Carcharhiniformes > Carcharhinidae > Sphyrna > Sphyrna mokarran. The sequence goes on along the minus strand of JAGIQG010000007.1, from coordinate 127,006 downwards.
ACCACCACCCTCTGTCTTCTACCTGCTAGCCAATTCCTAACCCAATTAGCTAAATCACCCTCTATCCCATACATCTGCATTTTCTGCAGAAGTCTTCCCATGGGCCACCTTATCAAACGCCTGAACTAAAGTCCATTAGCCTTACTAATCTCCATGCAGAAACAAGACCCTACCAAACCACTCTCTGCCTTCTGCCGGCAAGCCAGTTCTGGGATCCACGAGGCCAAAGCCCCTGGATCCCATGCCCTCTCACCTTCTCCAGAAGCCTGCAGGTGGGACCTTATCAAACGCCTTACTAAAGTCCATGTTACACTACGTCCCACCGCCTTCCTTCGCAATGTGTTCAGTACATTTCGAGAATCAAGTTCTTATTTACAGAGTGGAAACCGGCCCTTTTCCTCCCAACTGGTCCATGCCACCCAATTTTTACCACAGTTCCACCAATTCATAATGATCATGGCCTGATCATCCAACTCAACAGCTAATCCCGCTTTCTCCCCAAACCTTTGATCCCATTCAACCTAAAGCTATATCCAGCAACCTGTTGAACACATTCAATGCTTTGGCTCAACTCTTCCTGTGTTAATGAATTTCCCACAGGATCACCACACACACACACGTAGAGTATTAACACTCCAAAGTTATCAACACACACACACACACACACAGAGTACAGTCCCACATACAAACTGTTGAATCTCGCCCACACAGGGATAGCTGTGCCACACAAGGAAAGTCACACACAGTAAAGTCACACACAGTAAGTCACACACAGTACAAGTCACACACAGTCAAGTCACCACACAGTCAAGACACACAGTCAAGTCACACACAGTCAAGTCACCACACGTCACAACACACACACACACACACAGTAACACACACACAGTACACTCAGAACAAACACAGATGTTAATTCAGGCACCACACAAACACACATGCAGTACGCACGGTCTCCACTGTGTGGTCTGTTCTATCTACCAGCAGTACGAGGCTGCTGGACATCCAAGCCATCAAATGGCTCCTGAACAGGTTTTATTATTAAAGTCGATGGTGTCACAGGGTGTGGAGGCAGAATCGGGCTGTGTTAGATCAGAGTATGTGGGACAGCGCGCGAATCGGGGACAGATCGGTCTGTTGCAATTCCAAACTCCATTCTTACACAAGCTGCCAAAACAACAACACGGATCCACAAGAAACAGCAGAGGAAGAAGAACAGGGAACAAGTAACACTGAGGGAAACCACTGAACACGCAGCCTGTCTCGAGCTGCTACAGCACCACATACTTACTCACCTTCCATCACACTGTGGGATCGCACGTGCTAAAAACTGATAAACTACTTCTCACCAACTGCTACAAGCCAAGAGAGACAAGAGTGAGAGAGACAGAGGAAGGAGACAAAGAGACAGAGAGAGAGAGACATAGAGACAGAAACAGAGACAGGATAGAGAGTCAGAATTTTCAGAAAGAAATCAGGAGGGCAAAAAGGGGACACAAGATTGTTTTGGCAGATGAAGCAAAGGAGAATCAAAAGAACTTCTTACAAATACATAAGAGCAAAAAGGAGTTGTTAACCAGGGAGGAGAGTAGGGCCTCTTAAGATCAACAAGGTCAGCTATGTGCGATCCACAAGAGATGGGTGAGATCTAAATGAATATTTCCAATCAGTATTACTGCGAGAAAAAGCATGGATGTTCGGGAACTTGGGGAAAGAAATAATGTGTCTTGAGGGAGGTACAATTACCGAGAAGGAGATGCTGGAAGTCTCTTAAAGTGCATCAGGTAATAAAATCCCAGGCAACTGAGAACTGTATCCCAGGAAATGTGGTCCCCTACCCGAGATATTGAATCATCGATAGTCACGGGTGAGGTTCGAAGATTGGAGAGTGGCAAAATTTTGTACCTTGTTAAAAAAAGGGCTGCAGGGAAAAAGCCTGGGAGGAACTACAGGGCCAGTGAGCCTCAAATCTGTGTTGTGGGTAAATTGTTGAAAGGAAAGTCCCTCAATTTTTTCACACAGAGGATGGTGAGGGTCTTGGAACAGATGCCAGCGGTAGAAGTACCAGGGCAAGGTACAAAATTTTGTCTTTTAACAAGCAGTAGATATTCACATGGGGTAAGATGGGTATAGAGGGATTAATTTGGGGCACAATGGGATGAGCTTAATGCGTAAAAAATGGGCGGCTATGGGCAAGTTGGGCTGAAGCATCTCCTATGATTCGTGAGAGGACAGATAGATAGCAATAGATAGAATAGAACAATACAGCACAGAACAGGCCTTCGGCTTCGATGTTGTGCCGACCAAAATAAAAAGCAATGTCCCCTCCAAACTAAAACCATCCCTTCTAGAGAAGGGAACCATTCCCTCTAGAGGGGGTGATGGGGAGAGGGTTGGGGAGCAGTGGGGACAAGTCGATGGAGGTATGGCTGGGAGGGGACAGATACATGTTTTTGTGGGGGGTGTGGGGAGGAGGGTGGGGACAAGAACAAAAAAAAAAAGTTTTCATGGTAGTTTGTAGCTGGTTGGTGATAGAGAAATTCAATGAAACAGACCTATCCTGTGGAAGCTTTGGAAAACAGGTGACCGTGTGGATTTCATCAAAAACTCCCTCTACCACCCAGTAATGGCAGCTTCACATATAGAACCATATAGAACCACTGCAAAGTGGAGGTATCGAAGTAGATAGGGAGGATGTGCTAGATATCTCGAGGGTTTGAAGTTGGATAAGTCCCCTGGGCCGGACGGGATTTACCCTAGGATTCTCTGGGAGGCAAGAGAGGATTGCAGAGCCTCTGGCTCTGATCTTCAGGTCGTCGTTGGTTACGGGTGTGGTTCCGGAGGACTGGAGGATAGCGAATGTGGTCCCGTTGTTCAAGAAGGGGAAGAGAGACCTTCCAGGGAATTATAGGCCAGTGAGTCTTACTTCTGTGGTGGGCAAGTGTTGGAGAGAATAATTAGGGATAGGATTTATAGTTATTTAGAGAGTAATGAATTGATTGGAGATAGTCAGCATGGTTTTGTGAAGGGTAGGTCGTGCCTTACTAACCTCATTGAGTTTTTTGAAAAAGTGACTAAGGAGGTGGATGGGGGTAAGGCGGTTGATGTGGTATATATGGACTTTAGTAAGGGCGTTTGATAAGGTGGCCCATGGAAGACTTCTGCAGAAAATGCAGATGTATGGGATAGAGGGTGATTTAGCTAATTGGGTTAGGAATTGGCTAGCAGATAGAAGACAGAGGGTGGTGGTTGATGGGAGATATTCATCTGGAGTTCGGTGACAAGTGGTGTACCTCAGGGGTCTGTTTTGGGGCCCCTGCTGTTTGTAATTTTTATAAATGATCTGGATGAGGGTATTGAAGGATGGATTAGTAAATTTGCAGATGACACTAAAGTCGGTGGAGTGGTAGATAGTGAAGAGGGGTGTTATAGTTTGCAGAGGACTTGGACAAGTTGCAGAGCTGGGCCGAGAGTGGCAAATGGAGTTTAATGTGGAAAAGTGTGAGGTAATGCACTATGGCAGAAATAATAAATGTGTAGAGTATAGGGCAAATGGTAGGATTCTTAGTAGTCTAGATGAACAGAGGGATCTTGGTGTGTATGTGCATAGATCCCTGAAAGTAGGCAGTCAGGTCGAGAAGGTTGTTAAGAAGGCATATGGAGTCTTGGCTTTTATTGGTAGGGGATTGAATTTCGGAGCCGCAACGTCATGTTGCAACTGTACAAAACTCTAGTGCGGCCGCACTTGGAGTATTGTGTGCAGTTCTGGTCCCCACATTATAAGAAAGATGTGGAGGCATTGGAGAGGGTACAGAGGAGGTTTACCAGGATGTTGCCTGGTATGGAGGGCAGGTCTTATGAAGAGAGGCTGAGGGATTTGAGGTTGTTTTCGTTAGAAAGGAGGCGCTAAGAGGGGACCTTATCGAAACATATAAGATGATTAGAGGTTTAGATAGGGTGGACAGTGATAGCCTTTTTCCTAGGATGGAAAAGCTAGCACGAGGGGACACAGCTTTAAATTAAGGGGTGATAGTTATAGGACGGATATCAGAGGTAGGTTCTTTACCCAAAGGGTGGTTCGGGAGTGGATGCCCTGCCTGCAGCGTTGTAGATGCGCCAAGTTTGGTGGCGTTTAAGAGGTTAGTTGATAAGTATATGGAAGAGAAGGGAATGGTTTAGTTTGGAGGGCATTGCTTTTTATATTGGTCGGCGCAACATCGAAGGCCGAAGGGCCTGTTCTTGTGCTGCAATGTTCTATGGTCTATAGAGAATCAGGATTTTCCATATAGGATAATCTATTCATCCCCTTATGATGGGAAAGTTTAAAACTCTCGAGGCAACTGTAGACTTCGCACGGACTCAATGGTCCTGATGGTGGGAATTAACTGAAGAAAGCGGGGCTAAACTGCAGGATAGAAACATTAACCCGTTGGGGTGAATAGCCATTTCCAGGAGATAACAGCATCAGCCAGAGCTTCTGAAACATCAATGGAACCCTTCAATCCCTTTGTCCACTTGGAGGTACCCAGTACATAGAACCTTTCTCTATTGTACTCCAATACTTTGAAAACCTTTCAACAAGCGTACTAATTAGCTTTTATTGGTAGGGGATGAATTTTTTGGAGCGTGAGTTCATGTTACAACTGTACAAAACTCTAGTGTGGCACACTTGGAGTATCGTGTGCAGTTTCTGGTCCCTGCATTATAAGAAGATGTGGAGGCATTGGAGAGGGTACAGAGGAGGTTTACCCAGATGTTGCCTGGTATGGAGGCAGGCTTATTGAAGAAAGGCTGAGAGACCTGAGGTTGTTTTCATTTTAGAAAGAGGCGGCTAAGAGGAGGCCCTTATTGAAACATATAATGATCAAGAGACTAGATAGGGTGGACAGTGATAGCCTGTTTTCCTAGGATGGAGAAAGCTAGCACGAGGGACATAACTTTAAATAAGGGGTGGTGTTATAGGACGGATGTCAGAGGTGGTTCTTTACCAGAGGGTGTGTAAGGGCGTGGAATGCCCTGCCTGCGGCAGTGTCGTGTGCCAAGTGGTGGCGTTTTAAGAGGTTAGTAAATAAGTTTATGGATGAAGAAAGGGAATGGTTAGGTCGAGAGGGTCACTGCTGTTCCTAAATTTGTGGCGCAACATCGAAGGCCGAAGGGCCATGTTCTGGCGTAATGTTCTATGTTCTATATCCCAGGAATCAATTCCTGGTTTGTGGGAAGCTCGCTAATTCTGTCTTAACTCCAATCAATATTTATAAACTCCTTTTCAAAACATATGCAATATTCTCTATTTCATTAAGTTGATCTTTTTCTCGAACACCCTAGCTATGATGTAATATACCAAGACGCTGCACTCTCTTTCTGGTGTGTTTGTACTGTATATCGCAAGAAACAATACTTATTCACTGTATGTTAATACATCTGAACTTAATAAAGTAAATCAAATCAAAATATTCGAGAGACGTAGATACTCAGCGAGACCTATATTGGGGTCTTGTTGTGCTGAGTTTTCTATGAGACCTTGAGTCCTGTGATCAGGCTGAAAGTAATGAGCAGATGCGTAGCAGGGAGTAAAGAAGGCAAATGGATGTTGGCCTTCATAGAAAGAGGATTGGTAGTATGGCACTAAGAGAGTGTATTTTCGTTGTAATGTTGTATCACTAGGGAGTTGATGGGTGGGGATAGGCACAATAGTAGAAGGTTATAGGAGTTGCACGTTTTGTGATCTCCTATGCCACTGAAGGAAGGTATCTGCACGCATATTTAGAGACACACACTCTGAGGGTACCACATGAGCGCCTGATTCCTAGGGATGGCGACGGATGGTTTGTCCAATCGGGTAATATTTAGGTCTGGATGTCGTTAGGCATACATTCGCACTGGGAGTCAGAAGGAATGAGAGGGGATTTCCCCATAGAAATCATAAAAATTCTAACTTATAAAATTCTATCAAATGGGGTAGATTCAGAAAGGAAAATGTTTCGATGGTGGGGGAGTTAGAACTAGGGGTTATAGTTTGAGGATAAGAGGTAAACCTTTTAGAACTGAGATGAGGAGAACTTTCTGCACCCAGAGGGTGTGGAATGTGTGAATTCACTCCACAGAAAGTAGCTGAGGACCTAAAACACTGTGATTCAGGAAGAAATTAGGCATGCTCTCAGGCTAAAAAGGATCGAGGGATATGGGAGGAGGAAGGGGATCAGGATATTGAATTTGATGGTTCAGATGTGATCAAAATAATGGGAAGAGGTTCGAGGCTGATTGCCTCCTCCTGCTTCTAGTTCTGTGTTTTCTAAATCAAAGCAAAGTCAAAACCTGCAGTCCAGATATTCATTTTGTCAAATCCACTTGCTGCCAGGATTAATCAAGTAGGTGTAGTCTCACCAGGGCGTTGTAAATGAAGGATGAACTTGTTTCCCGTTCTAAATCTCCATCAGGAGGACAGTATTGCATAGGCATTTTTGATTAGTTCAGTTACCCATCGATATTTCAGTGGTTTATGTCGATGGAGCTGGATCTCTTTAAGCTCATGTTTCCATCTTTACTCATTCAAAATCCATATCAGAGTTCATTCAGAAAGAGATATGATGTGGAGATGCCCCCCCTCCCCCCCCCCCCGGTGTTGGACTGGGGTAAAACACAGGTAAGAGCTCTCACAACGCCAAGTAAAGTCCAAGACGTTCTATTGTGTATAGCACAAGCTTTCGCGAGCCGGCTCCCCTCATCAGGTGGGGTCACAATTTTATCACAGTTATTGGGTCGATGAGTATAGAGGATATGGGCCAAATGTGGGGCAATTGGGATTAGTTTAATCGTAAAAACTGGCAGATATGGACAAGTTGGACGAAGGGCTGGTTCCTTGTAAAATCTCGATAAAACATGGAGCGACATTTGAAAAATACCAATAAAGCTGGTGGATTTAAACCTGGTGTTGTGAGAATACTTATGAGAAAAAAGCAGAGAGTGAGAAACAGAGAATCAACGGCCTGTATTTCCAAAGAAATCTACAGCTGGAACGCCAGTGAGAATCACGACCACGGAATAACATTCCAGATCATCAATGGGAAACAGTACAAAAAACAGGAATCAGAGAAACAGGGACAAGTGGCACATAGGAAATGACCAGTCACGACACTCACAGTGCTCTGTACCCCTTTCAGCCCAGGCACGGGGCAGACCAGGGGATCGAACCAGCGTGCGTGGGGACAGGGCCAGGGTGGGTGGAGCTGAAGGGCAGGACCATGGGGGATGTCAAAGGCGCAGGCCAGGGATAGAACCAGGCCGTATGGGGTCAAAAGGGACAGCACCGGGCCGTGGGTGGGTGGGGGGGATCAGAACCAGCGTACGGGGTCCAAAGGGACAGCACTGGCCAGGGTGGGGTGGGGTGGGGGGGTGGCAGCCAGCGTACGGGTCAAAGGGACCAGCACTGTGCCGGTGGGGTGGGGTGGGGGGTTGGAGCCAGCGGCCAAGGTCAAGGCGGCGGCCAGGAGACAGGGCCAAGCAAACTGTCAGTATTTAGCTGTGATCTAAGCAGCGTTTATAGACGGGGCGAATTTTTCACTCTCTCTGCAGTGTGTTTGGTGGCAGTGGGAATGCAGTTGTGTCACTCACTGGTGGAGGAGTTGTGGTACTGCCAAATATCAACCAGCGTTTCTGTTAAATGCATCCCTTTGATACTGGGATACGGAGGGGTGGGGCCACCATTAGCTGGGTCATAAGATATCCCGGCATAACGGCAGCAAGATTTGGGTGGCAATTCTCACAGAAACGCTGATTCTCCATCAATCTCAGGACTGGCTGAGGAAAACAAATCCTGTGCCTCCGACCTCCTTATCTCTAAATGTTCACTCCAAGATCCTCTGTTCCTCTAAACTTCACCAGAACCTTCCCATTTATTGTGTGATAGTTTGCCTTCCACAAAAACATTCGGCCTCACACTCATTGATTTTTCCCCCTGCTCCACCATCTGACATCTGGCCAATGGACAGATCATCTACAAACTTCTTCTCAACCCCTAAAAAAACAAATCTTTATCAAAGAGTGATTAGGGAGTGGAATGCCCCTGCCTGCACCGCTGTTGTAGATGCGCCAAGTTGGTGGCGTTAAGAGGTTAGTGATAAGTATATGGAAGAGAAGGGATGGTTTGTTAGGAGGGCATGCTTTATTTGGTCGGCACAAATCACAAGGCGAAGGGCTGTTCTGGCGTAGTGTTCTAGGTTCTATGTTCTAAATCTGAATCTCTATGATTACGGACAGCAAGGGAGCCAGTCCTAAAGGGAAGGTTTAGGTTAGAGGGCATGCTTTTTATTAATGGTCGGTGTACATCGAGGCCGAAGGACCTGTTTCTGCTCTGTAATGTTCTATGTTCTAATTTCTAAGCCTGTGGAATTCGACTGGGGACAGCCTGCTGCACAAAAAAATCCTTCCACCAGAAACCCTTTTGTCACTCAGTCATTTTGGATCCAGTTTATTTCTTGCCTCGGATTCCATGAACCTTTTCATCTTCTCTTCCATTCTTGACTGTCAAAACTTCTTTAAAATCCATCAAACGAACATCCAATGTGCGACCCTCATCAAAGTCCTTGATCACCTTCAAATTCATCAGATTATTTTCAAGAAAAGGAACAGGGATAGCCCGGGCAATTACGACCAGTGGTCTAACCTCAGTGGCGGTAAGTTAAAGAGAGGATTCTGAGAGATAGGATTCTAAGCATTCAGAGAAGTTTCAATATGATCAGGAATAGTCAACACGGCTGTTGTAAGGCAGACGTGCCGTAGGAGCCTAGTTGAATTCTTAGAAAATGTGGACTGAACGCATTGACGAAGGAAGAGCAGGGGACGTGGTTTACATGGATTTCAGCAAGCATTTGAGAAGGTCCCAATGCCAAGACTTCTTGAGAAGGTGACGGGGGCAGGATCCAAGGGGCTTTGGGCCTTTGGATCAGAAACTGGCTTGCGCAGAAGGGCAGACAGAGAGTGTTGTGGAGGGTCTGTTCTGCATGGAGGTCGGTAACAGTGGAGCTGCCCCAGGGATCTGTTCTGGGACCCTTGCGTTGTCACTTCATAAATGATTGGTGAGAAGTGGAAGGGAGGGGTTAGTAAGTTCGCCAACAATACTTATAAGACCCTGTCAGACCCACTTGGAGTCTGCAGTTTGGTTCGCCTTCACTATAGGAAGGATTGTAGAAGAAGGGTGAAGAGGAGATTTACAAAGTATTTTGCCTGGATGGATTGGGGGGTATGTCTATGAAGATAGGTTGAGGGGAGCTAGGTCTCTTTCCGTGGAGAGACGAAGGTGAGAGGCGACCTGATTTGTGGTTCTAAAGATGGTGAGAGAATAGATAGGGTGGATTTCGGAGGCTATTCCCAGGATTGAAATGGTTGCTACAAGAGGGCCCACATGTTTAAGGTGCTGGGGGGCAAGACAGAGGGAGCTGGTGAGGTAAGTTTTTCACTCAGAGGTGGTGAGTTGAATGGAATCGGCTGCCTCAGCGTGATAGAGCGAATTCGCTGGGTCTTTTAAGAGACTTCTGGATGAGTACATGGGATTTTAATGGATTGGGGTTACAGATAGTTCTATGGCCTGGGAATTACAGATTGTGATCGACAAACTTGTGGCCGAAGGGCTGTTTGTGCCTGTAGCGTTCTACGTTCCTATGACCTTCCCTTAACAAACCCACACTGGGACTGTCCTGACAATCCCTGCCTCTTCCAAATGACAATTTATACTATTCTCAGGATGTAATTTCCCACCACTGAGGTTAGGATGAATGACCTATAATTACGGGTTTATTTCCTGCCTATTTAAATAACAGTGCATTGTTAATGTCCTCCAGCACACAGTAGAAGTCCAACAACACCAAGTTAAAGTCCACTAGGTATATTTGGTAGCAAAAGTCACTAGCTTTCGAAGCGCTTGCTGTTTCCTTTATCAGGTGAGGACTTTAACCGGGAATGTGAGGACTTCTGGGGACTTGTTTACCCCAGGTCCAATATCGGCATCTCCCACATCGTGACTCCAGCACCAAGTCAGAGAGGACTGAACATGATGCTAGAGCCTGGGCTATTTCTTCCCGTGTTTCCTCAAGCAAAGAACAAAGAAATTCCACACAGGAACAGGGCCCCGGTCCCTCCAAGCCTGCATGACGATGCCGCCCAATTTAACAAAACTCCCTATCCTTCCGGAGACCATAGCACACTATTCCCATCTTATCATGAATTTGTCAAGACCCCCTTAAAAATCCTTTACCTATCCGTTTTAACTACTTCCCCAGCAACCCAGTGCCAGGCACACCCATCCTCTGTGTAAAAAATCTGCCTCGTACATCTCTTTAAACCTTACCCCTCCACTTAGCCGTTGTCCCCCTTGTAATGACTCTTCCACCCTGGGAAAAAGTTTCTGACTATCACTCTGTCATGCCTCTCATAATCTTTGTAGACTTCTATCAGGTCTACCTCACCCTCTGTCGCTCCAGTGAGAACAAACCATGTTTCGCCAACCTCTCCTCATAGCTAATGCCCTCCATACCAGGGTCAAACATCCGGTAAATCACTAGTTATGGTGAAGTGTGTAATATTGAATAGAATAAGCAGAGTAGGAAGCAGTATTCAAGGTTACTATCTTGAAAGTGGTAAATTCCCCAGGCCTAGAACAAAGAACAAAGAACAAACAGCCTAGATGAAAGGATAAATGCCCTTGTCTCATCCTGTTCCTGTGAAAATTGATTGTAAAGAATTCATTAAGGAGCCATGTCACATCTTGAGCTTCCACATTTAGATCCCGAACAGCCCTCTCTCTTCTTAAAGAACCTCTTGTCCTTAGGTATCAATCAAGCATCCTCGGAGTTCCTCGATTTCAATAGCCAGTCAGGAATTTATGCCTGAGTGGAAGGGTCAGGATCAGAAAAGGTGAAGACGGGGTCAGGGGTCAGCATCGGGTCAGGGTCAAAGTGTTGGGTAGTCAGAGATTCAGGTTCAGGTCAGGTCAGAGTCTGGTTTCAGGGTTGGGGGTCAGAGTTGAGGTAACGTTCAGGGTCAAGTTAATGTTCAGGGTCAGAGGTAAGGGTGAGGTTCGGGTTCACAAAGTAAGGTCAGGTTCAGGGCGAGATTCAGGGGTCAGTGCGAGGTAGGGTCAGGGGTGAGGTTCAGAGGTCAGGGTGGAGGTTCAGGTCAAAGTAAGTCCAGGGTCTCAGGGGTGAGGTCAGGTCAGGGCGAGAGGGCTCATAGAACATTACAGGCAGAACAGGCCCTCGGCCTTCGATGTGCGCCGACCAATTAGGAACAAGCAATGACCTCAAACCTAAAAACCATTCCCCTTCATCCATAAATATCTACTAACCTCTTAAACGCCACAAACGTGGCGCATCTCCCACTGGACGCATGCAAGGCATTCCATACCCTACCACCTCTGGGTAAAGAAACCTACCTCTGACATCTGTCTAAAAACCACCACCCCTAATTAAAGTATGTCCCCTCGTGCTAGCTTTCTCCCTCTAGAAAAAGTCTACAACTGTCCACCTTATTAAACCCTCTAATAGAACATAGAACATAGAACACTAACACAAACAGGCACTGTCGGCCCACAAGTTGCGCCGAACACATTAAAACCTACACAGCCATAGACCTATCCATAACCCCCAATCTCATTGGATCCCATATTACTCATCCAGAAGTCTTTTAAAAGACCCATGCGAGTCGCCTCGACCACCACCGCGTGGGCAGGCGATTTCCATTCAATCACCACCCTCTGAGTGAAAAACTTTCACCTAGCATACCTCTGTACTTGCTTCCATGCACTTAAATCTGTGTCCCTCTCGTCGCGGACCATTTCAGCCCTGGGAAATAGTCTCTGAGAGTTCCCCCTATCTAATCTCTCAACATCGTAAACCTCTATTCAGGTCGCCTCTCAACCTTGCGTCTCTCAGAGAAACAGTCCAGCTCCCTCAACCTGTCTTTCGTAAGCATCATGCCTCCCAACCAGCAACACCTTGTAAACTCCTTGCACCTTTTCAATAGCGTACACGTCCTTCCTTAGTGAGGCGACCAGAACGGCGCATATTACTCCAAGTGTGGGTTGACAAGGGTCCTATAAAAGCTGCAGCATTACCTCCTGATCCTGAATCAATCCTCGATGAATGGAAGGCAAGTACACCGGAAGCTTTCTTAACCACATCCCCACCTGGGGAGGCCAATTTGAGAGTCTGCTGTTTGTAATTTTTATAATAATGATCTGGATGAGGGTATTGAGGATCGGATCAGTAAATTGCAGATGATACTAAAGTTGGTGTGTGGTAGTAGATAGTGATGAGGGTGTTTAGTTTACAGAGTGACTTGGACAAAGTTGCAGAGCTGGGCCGAGAGGTGACAAATGGAGTTTAATGGTGAAAAGAGTTGAGGTAATTGCACTTTGGCAGGAACAATAAATGTGTAGAGTATAGGGCTAATGGTAGGGCTCTTAATAGTGTGAGGAACAGAAGGATCTTGTGGATGTGTCAATAGATCCCTGAAAGTAGGCAGCAAGTGGATAAAGTTGTTAAGAAGGCTTATGGAGTCTTAGCTTTTATTGGTAGGGGGATTGAATTTTAGGAGCCGCAGCATCATGTTGCAGCTGTACAAACTCTAGTGCGGGGCGCTTGGAGTATTGTGGCAGTTTCTGGTCGCCACATTATAAGAAGATGTGGAGGCATTGGAGGGTACAGAGGAGGTTTACTAGGATGTTGCCTTGTATGGAGGGCAGGTCCTATGAAAGAGAGGTTGAAGATTTGAGGCTGTTTTCGTTAGAAAGGAGGCGGCTAAGGGGGGGATCTTATTGACAACATATAAGGATATTAGAGTTGGATAGGTGGACAGTGATAGCCTTTTTCCTAGGATGAAAAGCTAGCACGAGAGGACACAACTTTAAATTAAGGGGTATGAGTTATAGGACGTGGATATCAGGAGGTAGGGTCTTTACTCAAAGAGTGATTAGGGAGTGAATGCCCTGCCCTGCAGCTTGTTGGATGCGCCAAGTTTGGTGGCGTTTAAGAGTTAGTTGATAAGTATATGATGAGAAGGAATGGTTTAGTTAGGAGGGGGCATTGCTTTATTTGGTCGGCACAACATCGAGGGCCGAAGGGCCTGTTCTGTGCTGTAATTGTTCTATGTTCTATGTTCTATGTTCTTATGGACCCCGGACCCAAGATCCCTCTGCTCTTCCACACAGCTAAGACTCCTACCTTTGATAGTGTACTCATTCATCCCATTGGATCGCAAAATGGGATACTACACGTTTATCCGTGTTGAAGTCATCTGCACTTCTCCGCCCCCAGTCTTTGCATACTGTCGATTGTCTGCGCAAACTTTTGGATCCCTCCAGACCATCCACAACACCACGGACCTTCGGTCATTGGCGAACTTACTCACCCATCCCTCCAATCCTCATCCAGGTCATTTATGAAAATGACAAAAGCAAGCGGTCCTAGAACAAATCCCTGGGCACTCCGACCCATGCAGAAAAAGAGCCATCCACAACCACCCTCTGCCTCGCAGGCAAGCCAGTGCTGGGATCCACAAGGCCAAAGCCCCGGGATCCATGCCCTCTCACCTTCTCAAGAAGTTTGCATGGGGGACCTGTCAAATGCCTTGCTGAAGTCCATGTACACCACGGTCCACTGCTCTTCCTTCATCATGTGGTTCAGTCACATTTTTGAAGAACTCAATAAGCTCGTAAGCACGACCTGCCTTTTACAAAACCATGCTGACTATTTCTAATCAAACTAAACTTCTCCAAATGCTTGTAATCTTGTCCCCTCAGAAGCCTCTCCATCAGCTTACCAACCACTGAGGTCACTCACCCGGTCGTATAAATTTCCAGGACTATCCTGTTCTCTTTCTTGAAAATAGGGAACCACAATCCGCAATCCTCTGGAACCTCTCCATTCCATCGGGCAACGCAAAAGATCATCACCAAGGCTCTGCTCATTCCCCCCCCGTCACCTCCCACATAACCTGGGGTACATCCCATCTGGTCCCGGAGACTTGTCTATCTTGATAGCATTTAAAGTTCTAACACATCCTCTCCTTAATATCTACATACTCAATCTTGTCCGTATGCCGCAAACCTGAGTGCATCCTCCCAGGTCACTTTCCACCGTGAATACTGAGCAAAGTACTCGTTAAGCACCTCTGCCATTTCTTCCGGATTTACACAGACATTTCCCCCTTCACCTTTTATAGGGCCAATATCCCTTCTCTTCTCATCCTTTTACTTTTCATATATTTGTAGAAGGCTTGGGATTCTCCTTAATCTACCAGCCAAGGCCTTCTCATGATCCGTTCTGGCTCTTTTTAAACTCCTTCAGGCGAGGTTCAGGGTTGGGGTGAAGATAGGGTCAGGAAGAGGGCTCAGGGTCAGGGGTCAGGATCTTTATACGTACCAAGTGTCACAGTCCCTGTTGCTGACGGTGCCCGGTGGTACCACTGTGCCATCGAGGCACACAGGGGCACAGTGACGGGGGGCACACACTGACCTCATGATCCAAAAACCAATCCAATGGGACAGTTACAACCTGGAAACACATTCACATCTGATTCACATGCAGTTCCATTTGTAAATCTCCACAGGAATTTTGAAGGCTCGAGAGCAGTCGCTGTACACTTGTCCCCCACTTGCACTGTATCCGCTGGAAAAGAAACCAGGGCTTTATTAAAATACAATTAAAACAAAGAATAATTCCTGAGTCAGAGCAGCAAGAGAGACCAGAAAATCACACTGTTAATAAATGGGAAGAACAAGGAATTCCTCAGAAGTGAAATTCCTGCCATTACCTCTCCTCTACAATATGCTAACCATCAATCAATTTACATCCAATTCTCTGAGACGTTAACTAGCATGGCTGAGGAGACTTTCAAACAAAAATCTCTTCTGAATCCAGTTCCTAACGTACATGCTGGCATCCATACTAAACCATAACATCAATAAACGAAACCATAACATCCATTACATTAGAAACATAGAACGCTTACAGCAAAACAGGGCCTTCGGCCCATGGAGTTGCGCCCAATCACATTAAATAGAACATTTAGAACAACAGCCAGAAAAACAGGGCCCTTCGGCCTTCGATGTTGCGCTGACCAGTAACAAAAAGCAATGACCTCGAACCTAAACCATATCTTCTCTTCCCATAAAATTATCTACTAACCTTCTTAAACGCCCAAAAACTTGCTGCATCTACAACTGCAGCAGGCAGGGCATTCCACTCCCTAACACCCTCTGGGTAAAGAACCTACCTCTGATATCCATCCTATAACTACCACCCCTTAATTTAAGAAGTCTTTAAAGACCCCCCAGCGAGTTCGCCTCTACCACCTCCGACAGCCAGCCGATTCCATCACTCACCACCTATGAGTGAAAAAAAATTACCCAACATCCGTCTGTATTTGCTTCCCTGAAACCGGAAATATCCAAAGGAAACCCACACAGAATGAGGAGAATGTGGCAAATGCCCACACAGCAGTGACCCGAACGGGGGATCGAACCCAACAGCCAAGAAGAGTGAAAGCAACAAGAGCTAACCACTGTACTAATGTGCACCTATCAGGTTAACATCCTTAACCAACCATAAACATCCTTCACCAACCATAACATAGAACATTGACATAGAAAATTACAGGCACAGAACAGGCCCTTCGGACTTCGGATGTTGCGCCGACCAAATATTAAAAAAGCAATGCCCCTCCAAACTAAACCATTCCCTTATTTCATGAGGTTATTTTCATTAGAGAGAAAGAAGGTACGCGGGGTGACCTAATTGAGGCGTATAAGATGATCCCAAGGGATTGGATAGGGTGGATAGTGAGAACCTTTTCCTCAGATGGTGATGGACCAAACACGAGGGGACATAACTTTAAAAGAAGAGGTGGTAGTTATGGGACGGATGTCAGAGCAGGTTCTTTACACAGAGGGTGGTCGAGGGCGGGAATGCCTCTGCAGCAGTTGTGCACTGCCTACTTTGGGGGCGTTCAAATGTTCGGTGGATAGGCATATTATGGATGAGGATATTGGAAAGTTTAGGTTAGAGGGTCCACTGGCACGGCGCAAACTCGAGGGCCGAAGGGCCTGTACTGAGCTGTAAGTTCTATGTTCTAAAACATATCCCCCCGTCTTCACCCCCACAATTGTCACAAACCCACGGGCAGTGAAAGGATACCCCTGAACAGAAGCAGCAACTCAGACAAAAACTCCAATCACAAAGCTCAGATTCCTCCACCCCAAAGCCCCAGTTTACCTCACGGCACAAGGAGTGTTTCTCTCATTCAATCCGCACTCCCTCCTGGGCAAATTCTCCGGGCAAACGCAGCGAGAATCCACACAGACATTTCCGAACTGGACTCACAGCCACACACGTCAGACAGACCCAAGGTTGTTAGATGGATCCACATCCAGCACATCATGGCAGGGCTGAGGAGGAGAGGAGAGAGACGGGGGAGGGGAGTGGGGGGGATGAGGAAAAGAAGGATTATCCATTCCATGTGATCACTCATAATCTATTCAACATTAAATTACAGAAATGGAATGATGACTTCATGATTGATCCATAATGTCTGCCCCCACCCTCAGGCGAACCCCTAACCTTCAGGGCAATCCCGCTCTCAGCGCAATCCCCTGACCATCAGGCGACCCCCGCCTTCCAGGGGCCGGACCCCCTCCTCCCCCACCCCTTCAGGGTGCCCCCCAAACTTTCAGGCATCCCTGGACATCAGCAGGTAACACCTTACCCTCAGGGAGAAAACCCCGACCCTCTTAGAGAAACCATCACTCCTCAGAGAGAGTCCCTGACCCTGGGGGGTGATACCTGAACCGTGGTATTACCTCACACGGTGTGCGTGGAGTATCGGCAGGAATTATCAGCATATTGGCCTGCGCTGTGCAAAAGTGCTGAAAAGTATCCAGAGTCAGAGGTTCGATTATTCGGACAAACTCGGAGACACTTTGAATTTATTGACACAAGCAGCCGGTTCCTTCTCGATGTCACCGTCTGGAGTTGGCCAAATCTCATCACTCTGGATCCAGTTAAAGGTTCCACACAATCCCGACCCTACAGCGAGAGGGACGTGAATCACCATGGGCTAATATCACAAACAGCAAAACACCTCCACCCCCACCCTCACTCGTCACCACCCCACCCCCACCCCACACCAGACAGTGAGAGGGAGCAGTCACTGTGGTGTTAATTTCACAAATAGGTGAACACCCCCTCCCACACTCACTCACCCGTTACCACCCCAGCCTCAATCCCCACTCACCCTGACACTCACCCACACCCACAGCCTCACCCCACAACTTTTCCCCCCCCCACCCCCGCAGCGAGAGGGATGTGAGTCAGCAGGGTATAAAAGGCAGGGGTGATCAATGGGACATCAAGCAGAGGCACAACATCTGGAAGAAGCATCACCCCCACCCCGACCCACCCCCCCCCCCCTCCCCCCCCCATCTCCACTCACCTCCACCCCACACAACTCCAAATCCCACTCCCCTCTCCCCTCAATAACCCTCCCACCCCATCCACTCCCTCAGCCAAACCCTCCCCCTCTACCCGGTGGCAGTGTGGATTGAGAGTGAGCCATGTGCTCGATGCGCACTCGGAGGTGGCAGTACAACTTACTCTGGTGAGCATAGACAGGATTGCAGGATGATGTAAGCTGCGCTGAACTCCAGGCCCAAGTGTATCTGAGCTCGAATGTGAGTACCAGGAGGAACGTAGGATGATGCCGATAGATAGACAGGTCTGTATTTGGAGAACGGTAATCTCACAGCCTGAACGTTCCCACTCACATCTCCTGGGGAAAAAAAAAAAAAAAAAAACACACATAAAACACATAACACATACACAGAGGAGAGGACAAAGACAGCAGGAGTAGGCCATTGGCCCTCGAGCTGCCTCCCATTCAATATGATCAGGTGGACCTCTATCTCAAAGATACATTGCATGATTTCTCTTAATGTCCCTGATGCTCATTCGAACTAACAAAATCTCTTTCTTGAATACATTCAGGGACTCATTCTGCACAGCTTCCTGTAGCAGAGAAATTTGCACCACCCGCTGAGTGAAGAAAAATTCCTCATTTCAGTCCCAAACAGTCAACTCGTATCCTCAGGCTGTAACTCCCGGTTCCAAGATTCCGCGAGCAGGTAGCAATGCCGTGGAATGCCCTGCCTGCAGTATGTGTACTCACAAAGTTTAAGGGCGTTCAAAATGGTCAGTGGATAGCACATGGATAAACATTGGGAATGTTTAGTTAGCGGGGTCATTAGTTGGTTCAAATGGCCAGCGGCACAGTGAGGGCCAAAAGGCCCGTTACTGACGCTGTAATGTTTCTATGTTTTACCCCTCTCTCTGCCCCTTGTAGCCTCATTTTCCAGGCCCCTCCTAGCCCAGTCCATCCTCACCCAACACCCTCTCTCCATTTCCCATTCCCTCTCTACTCAGTTTCCCCCAATCTCACCACCAGATTCACCAAATCTTACAGTGCAGGAGGAGGCCAATAAGCCCATCGAGTCAACACCGGCACATCCCCATCCAGACACTGATACCAATAACCCCATGCATTTAACTCTTGCTAGTCCCCCTAACATGAAGGGGCACTTTAGCATGGCCAATCCAAATAACCCACACATATTTGGAATGTGGGAGGAACCTGGAACACCCAGAGGAAACCCGCGACATGGGGAGAATGTGCAAACTCCACACAGGCCAGGAATCAAACCCAAGTCCCTGGCGCTGCAAAGCAGCAGTATAATTCACCATGCTACTGTGCACATCTCCAAAACTAGCTCACTCCCTATCCAACCCCTTCCGGACAATCCCTGCACCCAGTCCTCTAAGATCCAGCCCCAGATACCAGTCAGACATGTACCTGTATGCCGCAGTTTGACAATAGTTTTATAAACGATGATGTGATGGATTTCAGGCAGCTCAGAGACTCCCGACCCCACACTCACCTGCTCAGCCTGATCAACAACTTCCCATCCACATTGTCCTTAGAGAGAGGACAGAGAGAGACACATTCACTGAGACAAGGGGAACTGTCAATGAGAGAGAGAACACTGATTCACAGGTTGGGGGCGTCGTCACTGAGACGGGATGGGGGGTTGTCCACTGGAGAGGGAGGGTGCGCGGGTGGTCACCGAGATGGGGCGGAGGACGGGGGTACACTGAGGACCAGGTTGGGGGAGTCACTGAGAGCCGGGGGCTTTTCCTTTTTCGTTTTTCTTCTCTTTTTGTCGTTTCTTTTTCGCCTCTCTCGTTTCGTTGAGTTTCGGTTCATTTTCGTTGAGATATGAAATTGGGGGTTGTCGCTGAGATAGGTGGTCACACAAACAAGGGCTACTGCAGACACTGAGCAAGTGGTGTACCTCACACCTCTTGAACTATGTCAACATACTCTGCAGTATTCATTCCCCAAAGATTCGCATGAGACTCGCAAAGACACAGGATGGTTATTGTTCTGGGACACGGGCGTCACTGATTGGCCAGCATTTATTGCCATGTGGTGAACATTTTGGTGATAGTGACCACAGTTTGGTTACGTTCACCTTAGTGATGGATAGGGATAGGCATGAAGCTGGGGGCAGTAGTTATAGCTGGGGGAAGGGTAATTATGAGGCCATCAGGAGAGAATTAGGGTGCATAGATTGGACTAGGAAACTACAGGGACTGGGAACATCTGGAATGTGGAGCTTATTCAAGGAGCAGCTGCTGCGAGTCCTTGATAAGTATGTCCCTGTCAGGCAAGGAGGAAATGGTCGAGTAAGAGAACCTTGGTGTACGAAAAAAGTTGATTTGCTGGTTAAAGGAAAAAGGAGGCTTATGTCAGGATGAGGCTTGAAGGCTCAGTTAGTGCAATGGATAGCTATAGATTAGCCAGGAGGAGCTAAAGAGTGAATTGAGGAGAGCTAAGAGAGGACATGAGAAGACTTTGGCTGATAGGATTAGGAGAATCCTAAAGCTTTCTTTAGATATGTTAAGAATAGAAGATTGGTTAGGGGCAAGATTAGGGCCAGTCATAGACAGCAGTGGGAAGTTGTGCGTGGAGCCTGAAGAGATTGGAGAGGCACTGAATAAATATTTCTCTTCGGTATTCACGCAGGGAGATGTAAATGTAGTTGTGGAGAACACTGAGGTACAGGGTTGCAAACTGGAAAGTATCGAAGTAGATAGGGAGGATGTGCTAGATATTCTTGAGGGTTTGAAGTTGGATAAGTCCCCTGGGCCGGACGGGATTTACCCTAGGATTCTCTGGGAGGCAAGAGAGGATTGCAGAGCCTCTGGCTCTGATCTTCAGGTCGTCGTTGGTTACGGTGTGGCCGGAGGACTGGAGGATAGCGAATGTGGTCCCATTGTTCAAGAAGGGGAAGAGAGACTTTCCAGGGAATTATAGGCCAGTGAGTCTTACTTCTGTTGTGGGCAAAGTATTGGAGAGAATTATTAGGGATAGGATTTATAGTTATTTAGAGAGAAATGAATTGATTGGGGATAGTCAGCATGGTTTTGTGAAGGGTAGGTCGTGCCTTACTAACCTCATTGAGTTTTTTGAAAAAGTGACTAAAGAGGTGGATGGGGGTAAGCGTTGATGTGGTATATATGGACTTTAGTAAGGCGTTTGATAAGGTGGCCCATGGAAGACTTCTGCAGAAAATGCAGATGTATGGGATAGAGGGTGATTAGCTAATTGGATTAGGAATTGGCTAGCAGATAGAAGACAGAGGGTGGTGTTGATGGGAGATATTCATCGTGGAGTTTGACAAGTGGTGTACCTCAGGGTCTGTTTTGGGGCCCCTGCTGTTTGTAATTTTTATAAATGATCTGGATGAGGGTATTGAAGGATGGATTAGTAAATTTGCAGATGACACTAAAGTCGGAGTGGTAGATAGTGAAGAGGGGTGTTATAGTTTGCAGAGGACTTGGACAAGTTGCAGAGCTGGGCCGAGAGGTGGCAAATGGAGTTTAATGTGGAAAAGTGTGAGGTAATGCACTATGGCAGAATAATAAATGTGTAGAGTATAGGGCTAATGGTAGGATTCTTAGTAGTGTTGATGAACAGAGGGATCTTGTGTATGTGCATAGATCCCTGAAAGTAGGCAGTCAGTCGAGAAGGTTGTTAGAAGCATTTAGCTTTTATTGGTAGGGGGATTGAATTTCGGAGCCGCAACGTCATGTTGCAACTGTACAAAACTCTAGTGCGCCGCACTTGGAGTATTGTGTGCAGTTCTGGTCCCCACATTATAAGAAATGTGGAGGCATTGGAGAGGGTACAGAGGAGGTTTACCAGGATGTTGCCTGGTATGGAGGCAGGTCTTATGAAGAGAGCTGAGGGATTTGAGGTTGTTTTCGTTAGAAAGAAGGCGGCTAAGAGGAGACCTTATTGAAACATATAAGATGATTAGAGGTTTAGATAGGGTGGACAGTGATAGCCTTTTTCCTAGGATGGAGAAAGCTAGCACGAGGGGACCAGCTTTAAATTAAGGGTGATAGTTATAGGACGGATATCAGAGTAGGTTCTTTACCCAGAGAGTGGTTTCGGAGTGGAATGCCCTGCCTGCGGCAGTTGTAGATGCGCCAAGTTTGGTGGCGTTTAAGAGGTTATTAGATAAGTTTATGAAAGAGGGGAATGGTTTAGTTTGGAGGGGGCATTGCTTTTTATATTGGTCGGCGCAACATCGAAGGCTGAAGGGCCTGTACTGCGCTGTATGTTCTAATGTTCTATCTATCCTGGTGCCTCGGAGGGCAGTTTAGAGTCAATCACATTGCTGGGATCGGAGTCACATGTATAGCCAGACCAGGTAAGGATGGCAGATTCCCTCCATAAAGGGGCATTAGTGAATGAGACTGGGTTTTTCAACAACTGACAAGGGTTTTCATGGTCATCAGAGATTCTTAGTTTCAAATTATTTTATGAATTCATATTCACTATCTCTGGATTATGAGCTCTGTGATTTTCATTGATGTTACTGCTTTTCTCCTAATGTATAGCATCTCCGAGATGATGCCATTTCTGATATAGTGAGACCTTGTACCGGTTCACTACCCAAGCAGCCGGTTCTTACCTCCAGCAATGTGTATTCACAGTTTCCCTGGGAGGAATAAATTAGCGTTTGTAAGGGGTCAAATGTAGAATAGTGTCGAGTTTCCATCCAGCACACTGTGCAGCACACTCATCATGAGAAAACTCCCACTTTCCACCGCGACACACACGCCAAAAAACACAGCAACCCGGTTTACATCCTCAATCAGCAAGCTTATCCAAATAACAGTACGCAGGAAAATAGACCATTCTATCTGCACGGTGCAAAGTGGTTTAGCACTGCTTCACACAGCGCCAGGGATCCAGGTCGATCCTGGCTTGAGTCCACCTCTGTGTGGAATTGCACATTCTCCCTGTGTCGCATGGTTTCCTCTGGAGCCCGGTTTCCTCCCACAGTATGAAAGCCATGCTGATGCGGCCATGATGAATATGTATGTCATGGGAATAGGGTACAGTAGAGCGGCTGGGGCGATGGTCCTTTA
The DNA here is from genome assembly GCA_024679065.1 of Sphyrna mokarran. Lineage (NCBI taxonomy): Eukaryota > Metazoa > Chordata > Chondrichthyes > Carcharhiniformes > Carcharhinidae > Sphyrna > Sphyrna mokarran. The sequence goes on along the minus strand of JAGIQG010000007.1, from coordinate 104,462 downwards.
GGGGGAGCTGTATAGACTCATCGGCCAAAATGGCTTCTTTCTTGGACAATTGAATAGCAGAACAGGGGAGGGGCTGACGGCCTCATCCTGTGTCCATTGTCACTTGCTGTGAGAGAATGCAGTGGGATTTTTATTCACATTATTTGTCATATGCAGACAGTATCGAACACTAATCTCCTGATCTGACACTGGGTCATTTCCTCAGAGTTCCCTCAGTTCCTGACTCATTTCACAAACTCCAAAGACCGGAAATGTTTTAGTTTCTGTTAATAAACCGCATGGAACCGCGATATAAATCGCTATCTGACTGAGGCAAATTTAATTTCTCCATCCACAAAAGGGAACAAGTGATATTTTCATTCCTGCCTTACTTCACTCAGTAAAATGAACAGTGTCAATCATTAGCTCTTTGAAAGCTCTTAGAAAGCATCACAAACCTGTCCTCATTCCATTCCATCACAGCTAATCATAAGCCCAAAACTTGACGGGTAAGGTCGTGCCTTACTAACCTCATTGAGTTTTTTGAAAAAGTGACTAAGGAGGTGGATGGGGGTAAGGCGGTTGATGTGGTATATATGGACTTTAGTAAGGCGTTTGATAAGGTGGCCCATGGAAGACTTCTGCAGAAAATGCAGATGTATGGGATAGAGGGTGATTTAGCTAATTGGGTTAGGAATTGGCTAGCAGATAGAAGACAGAGGGTGGTGGTTGATGGGAGATATTCATCTTGGAGTTCGGTGACAAGTGGTGTACCTCAGGGGTCTGTTTTGGGGCCCCTGCTGTTTGTAATTTTTATAAATGATCTGGATGAGGGTATTGAAGGATGGATTAGTAAATTTGCAGATGACACTAAAGTCGGTGGAGTGGTAGATAGTGAAGAGGGGTGTTATAGTTTGCAGAGGGACTTGGACAAGTTGCAGAGCTGGGCCGAGAGGTGGCAAATGGAGTTTAATGTGGAAAAGTGTGAGGTAATGCACTATGGCAGAAATAATAAATGTGTAGAGTATAGGGCAAATGGTAGGATTCTTAGTAGTCTAGATGAACAGAGGGATCTTGGTGTGTATGTGCATAGATCCCTGAAAGTAGGCAGTCAGGTCGAGAAGGTTGTTAAGAAGGCATATGGAGTCTTGGCTTTTATTGGTAGAGGGATTGAATTTCGGAGCCGCAACGTCATGTTGCAACTGTACAAAACTCTAGTGCGGCCGCACTTGGAGTATTGTGTGCAGTTCTGGTCCCCACATTATAAGAAAGATGTGGAGGCATTGGAGAGGGTACAGAGGAGGTTTACCAGGATGTTGCCTGGTATGGAGGCAGGTCTTATGAAGAGAGGCTGAGGGATTTGAGGTTGTTTTCGTTAGAAAGGAGGCGGCTAAGAGGGGACCTATCGAAACATATAAGATGATTAGAGGTTTAGATAGGGTGGACAGTGATAGCCTTTTTCCTAGGATGGAGAAAGCTAGCACGAGGGGACACAGCTTTAAATTAAGGGGTGATAGTTATAGGACGGATATCAGAGGTAGGTTCTTTACCCAAAGGGTGGTTCGGGAGTGGAATGCCCTGCCTGCAGCAGTTGTAGATGCGCCAAGTTTGGTGGCGTTTAAGAGGTTAGTTGATAAGTATATGGAAGAGAAGGGAATGGTTTAGTTTGGAGGGTCATTGCTTTTATATTGGTCGGCGCAACATCGAAGGCCGAAGGGCCTGTTCTGTGCTGTAATGTTCTATGTTCTAAAACCACTCTCTATGCATTCCCCAAACAGCCAGGCACTCTCCAGATGGAGTGTTCCCACGTATATGCTGCCCTGTCCTTCGAGATGGAAGTTGTGGTGGGGCTTTGGAAGGTGCTGCTAAGGAGCCTTGGTGACTTCCTTGCATGCATCAGCGACAGTAAACACAGCTGTGCTGAGCGTCGGTTGAGGGAATGAGTGGATGTTGTAGATATGGTCCCAATCAAAGTGGGCGCTTTTCCTGGAGGTATCAAACTTCTCAGGTGTTGTTGGAGCTGCACCCATTCAGACAATTGTGGGAGTTAACTCCATCACCCCTGACTTGTGGAGATGGTGAGTGGGAATGGTTAGAATTCCAAGGTCTCCGAGCTACCCTTATAAAGCTTATCTGGAGATGAGCAGACTGGGAATGGAGGGATACAGAACATAGACAACTTAGAAACATAGAACATAGAACGTTACAGGCACAGAACAGGCCCTTTGGCCTTCGATGTTTGCGCCGACCAATTATGAAAAAAGCAATGACCCTCCAACTAAACCATTCCCTTCTCTTCCATAAACTTATCAACTAACCTCTTAAACGCCACCAAACTTGCGCATCTACAACTGCTGCAGGCAGGGCATTCCACTCCCGAACCACCCTCTGGGTAAAGAACCTACCTCTGATATCCGTCCTATAACTATCACCCCTTAATTTAAAGCTGTGTCCCCTCGTGCTAGCTTTCTCCATCCTAGGAAAAAGGCTATCACTGTCCACCCTATCTAAACCTCTAATCATCTTATATGTTTCAATAAGGTCCCCTCTTAGCCGCCTCCTTTCTAACGAAAACAACCTCAATCCTCACCTCTCTCATAAGACCTGCCCCATACAGGCAACATCCTGGTAAACCTCCTCTGTACCCTCTCCAATGCCTCCACATCTTTCTTATAATGTGGGGACCAGAACTGCCACAATACTCCAGTGCGGCCGCACTAGAGTTTTGTACAGTTGCAACATGACGTTGCGGCTCCGAAATTCAATCCCCTACCAATAAAAGCTAAGACTCCATATGCCTTCTTAAACCTTATCGACTTGACTGCCTACTTTCAGGGATCTATGCACATATACACCAAGATCCCTCTGTTCTCACACTATTAAGAATCCTACCATTAGCCCTATACTCTACACATTTATTATTTCTGCCAAGTGCATTACCTCACACTTTTCCACATTAAACTCCATTTGCCACCTCTCGGCCCAGCTCTGCAACTTGTCCAAGTCCCTCTGCAAACTATAAACACCCCTCTTCACTATCTACCACTCCACCGACTTTGTGTCATCTGCAAATTTACTAATCCATCCTTCAATACCCTCATCCAGATCTTTATAAAAATTACAAACAGCAGGGGCCCCAAACAGACCCCTGAGGTACACCACTTGTCAACCGAACTCCACGATGAATATCTCCCATCAACCACCACCCTCTGTCTTCTATCTCTAGCCAATTCCTAATCCAATTAGCTAAATCACCCTCAATCCCATACATCTGCATTTTCTGCAGAAGCCTTCCATGGGCCCCTTATCAACGCCTTACTAAAGTCCATATATACCACATCAACTGCCTTACCCCCATCCACCTCTTTAGTCACTTTTTCAAAAAACTCAATAAGGTTAGTAAGGCACGACCTACCCTTCACAAAACCATGCTGACTATCCCCAATCATTCAATAAAAGCTAAGACTCTGTATGCCTCTAACAACCTTATCGGACTGATGCCTACTTCAGGGATCTATGCACAAATACACCAAGATCCCTCTGTTCATCAACACTATAAGTTCTCCTACCATAACCCTATACTCTACACAGGTATTATCCGCCGAAGTGCATTATTCCAAACGGTTCCCATTAAACTCCATTTGCCACCTATCAGCCCAGCTCTGCAACTTGTCCAAGTCTCTCTGCAAACTATAACACCCTCTTCATATCTACCACTTCCACCGACTTTAGTGTCATCCGGCAAATTTACTAGTCCATCCTTCAATACGGTATCCAGAATCATTTAAAAAATTACAACGCAGGGCCCCAAAACAGACCCCTGGACGTTACACCATTGCAACCGAACTCCATGCAGAATAATGTCCAGCAACCACCACCCTCTGTTCTTCTATCTGTAGCCCAATCTAATCAATTATCTAAATCACCCCTCAATCCCCATACATCTGATTTTCTGCAGAAGCCTTCAGGGACACCTTATCGAACGCCTACTAAGTCATAGTATAACCACATCAACGGCCTACCCCACCACCTCTTTGGTCAACTTTTTCAAAAAACTCAATAGGTTAGTAAGGCACGGACCTACCCTTCACAAAACCATGCCTTTTGATATACTATCCCCAATCAATCATTTCAACTAGAAAGAAGGTTCTATTTGGATCATGAATGGCGCAGGTTTGGAGGGCTGAAAGGGTCTGTTTCCTGTGCTGTACTGTTCTTTGTACCTGTGCTGTAGGTGGTGTCTGGGATGTGGCAGAGTCAGGGTGTAGCAAGAGAACTGGTGAATTACGTGACTCAGTATTGAAAGGGATAGGATCTGGGAGTAGCTTCTCTGAGCAGCGTCAATAGAAAATGTTGGTTGAAAGTCTCACCAGGATTACATCTGCTGGATCACCTGCCCAGTGAGGGGATTTGTGTCCGTGGTGATAACAGGGACAGTTCTCCGCTTTCACACACATCCCGTTCTCCAGTGCGATCGAGAGGGACACGCACAAGCCGCTGGACACACTCCTCACGACCAGTATCCCTCATTGGGGTTATCCAAGCCTCCACAGCTGGCAAGGACAGGGGATATACAATCCGTGGATAACTCATCCCATACTGCAACTTTCCTAATGCAAACAAAACTCCAATCAATCAAATCCTACAGAACCGGGATGGAGAAAACCCAGTTCCCAGATTACAACCACCATGGCTCAACTCCTCATCCCTACACTGAACATTCCCACAGAGACTCGATTTATTAACCAAGAATAGAATATCGGAGCAGGAATTTCTGTCGAATTATATAAATATATTTGGACCAGAGCCTGAGGATAGGCACAATTCCCCATTACAGAAAGGAGAAACATAGAACATAGAAATAGGAACATTACAGCACAGAACAGGCCTTCGGCCTTCGACAATGTTGTGCCGACCAAAAATAAAAAGGCAATGCCCCTCCTAACTAACCCATTACTCTTCTCCATAACTTAATCCAATTAAACCTCTTAAAGCCACCAAACTGGCGCCAGACTACAACAGATGCAGGCAGGGCATTCCATTCCCTAATCACTCTCTGAGTAAGAACTTACTCTGATACCGTCCTATAACTTCATACCCCTAACTTAAAGCTGTGTCCCACTCGTGCTAGCTTCCCATCATTAGGAAAAAGGCCTATCACTGTCCACCCGATCTAAACCTATAATCATCTTATAGCTTCAATAAGATCCCTCTAGCCGCCCTCCTTTCTAACGAAAACAACCTCAAACTCCTTCAACCTCTCTTCATAGACATGCCTCATACCAGGCAACATACTGGTAAACCTCTCTGTACCCTCTCCAATGCCTCCACATCTTTCTTATAATGTGCGACCAGAACTGCACACAATACTCCAAGGGGCGGCCGCACTAGAGTTTTGCATACAGTTGCAACATGATGCTGTGTTCCCTAAATTCCATCCTACCAAATAAAAGCTAAGACTCCATATGCCTTCTTAACAACTTTATCCACTTGAATGGCCTACTTTCAGGGATCATTACACATCACCACGATCCTTCTGGTCCTCAACAATATTAAGAGCCCTACCATTAGGCCCTATACCTAACATTTATTGTTCCTGCCAAAGTGCATACCTCACACTTTTAACATAACCTCCATTTGCCCACCCTCGGCCCAGCTCTGCAAACTGTCCAAGTCACTCTGTAAACTATAACACCCCTCTTCACTATCTACACTCACCGACTTTCGTGTATCTGCAAATTTACGATCCATCCTCAATACCGCATCAGATCATTGATAAAAATTACAAACAGCAGGGGCCCCCAACAACACGGCCCCCTGAGGCACACACTTGTCACCGACTCCACGATGAATATCTATCCCATCAACCACCACCCTCTGTATTCTATCTGCCAGCCAATTCCTTAAATCCATAGCTAAATCCCACCCTCTATCCCAAATCTGCATTTTCTGCAGAAGTCTTCCATGGGCCACCTTATCAAAACGCCTAAACTACAAGTCCATATATACCACATCACCGCCTTACCCCCACCAAATCCTTAGTCACTTTCTCAAAAAACTCAATGAGGTTAGTAAGGCACGACCTACCCTTCACAAAACCATGCTGACTATCCCAATCAATTCATTCTTCTAAATAACTATAAATCCCTATCCTAATAATCTCCCCAAAACTTTGCCCACAACAGAAAGTAAACTCACTGGCCTATAATTCCCAGGAAAGGTCTCTCTTCCCTTCTTAAACAAGGACACATTCGCCATCCATCCAGTCCCCGGAACCACACCCGAACCAACGAGGACCTGACGATCAGAGCCAGAGCACTGCAATCTCCTCTCTTGCCTCCAGAGAATACTAGGGTAAATCCCATCCGGACCAGGGGACTTATCCAACTTCAAACCCCGAGAATTTCTAACACATCCTCCCTATCTACTACAATACTCCCAATTTGAAACCCTGTACCTCAGTGTTCTCCATAAAATACATTTCAGCACTCTGTGCGTGAATACCGAAGAGAAATATTTATTCAGTGCCCACCAATCTCTTCAGGCTCCACGCCAACTTCCACTGCTGGAGGTAACTGAGTCAAGAGAAACAGAGGAAAACTGGCGAGGGAGATATCGCCAGATGAAAACTGCAGCGAATGAGGAAAATCGGATTGGGATTAATCCTGGAACAGCACTGAAGAAAAGATTGATGATGTACTACATAGTGAGGGGCCTGAAGGAAGGGTCTATTTAGCAGAGAGGTCAGTGATGGGAGACAGGCCAGCGGTTAAAATGATTGAGAAGGAGATTAAAGGGAGCTGAGTTAAAAATTCTTTTCCTCTCCAAAGGCTGGTGATCTAGAACAAACTGACTCAATGATGGAGAAGCTTTGAAGAAAAATGTTGAGGGAAGGATATTCTACATTAGGTAAGAAAATAAACGAGTTAGTGACAGGGCCAGGAATGCTTAAACAGGAAGGTAGGGTATGGAATGCCCTGCCTGCGTCAGTTGTAGATGCGCCAAAGTTTGGGGCCGTTTAAGAGGTTAGTAGATAAGGTTATGGATGAAAAGGGAATGGTTTAGGTTAGAGTGTCATTGCTTTTTCTTAAGTGTCGGCGCAACATCGAGGGCCGAAGGGCCATGTCTGCCTGTAAGTTGTATGTTCTATGTTCAACTCGATTGAGTTTTCTTTGAAGAGGTGACAAAGATAATTGCTGGGGAAGGGCTGTGGAGGTGTGTATTGGACTACAGTACGGCGTTTTGACAAGATACAACATGACAGACTGATACAAAAACCTAAAATCAGATGGGATTCGGGGTGGGCGGCTGATGGATGCAGAACGGCTGATTATCGAAGACAGTGAGTAGCGAGTGGAAGGGGTGTTTATCAGAATGGGGATCGAGCTAGGGTGTTTCACAGGGATCAGTGCTGGGACCTCTGTTGTTTGTAGTATTATAAATGATCTGTGGGGAAAATGTGGATAGGTCTGGATTAGTAAAATTTGTGATGATACAAAGATTGGTGGAGTTGCTGATAGTGGCGGGAATGTTGGGGATACAGCAGGATAGAGGCAGATTGGAGCTTGGTCACAGAAATGGCAGATAGGAGTTTAATCCAGACAAAACACAAGGTGATGCATTTTGGTGTGTGAGAGAGAGCGAGTGGGTGTGTGTGTGAGAGGGAGCGAGTGGGTGTGGAGAGAGGCGTGTGTGGGTGTGTAGAGGAGAGCGAGTGGGTGTGAGTGAGAGGAGCGAGTGGGTTGGGTGTCAGGAGGGAGCGAAGGGGTGTGTGTCAGAGGGAGCAGAGTGGTGTGTGTAGAGGGAGGAGAGGGGTTGTGTGTCAGAGGGAGCGAGTGGGTTGTGTGTCAGAGGGAGCGAGGGGTGTGTGAGAGACGGAGTGTGGTGGGTGTGTGAGAGAGGGAGCGAAGTGGGTGTGTGTCAGAGGGATGCGAGTGGGTGTGTGTCAGAGGGAGCGAGTGGGTGTGTGTCAGAGCGGGAGGAGTGGGTGTGTGTCAGAGGGAGCGAGTGGGTGTGTTCAGAGGGAGCGAGTGGGTGTGTCAGAGGGAGCGAGTGGGTGTGTGCAGAGGACGCGAGTGGTTGTGTGTCAGAGGGAGCTGAGTGGGTGGGTGTCAGAGGAGGACGTGGGTGTTTGTGTCAGACGGAGCGAAGTGGGTGGTGTGAGGGAGCGAGTGGGGTGTGTGAGACGGGAGCGGTGGGTGTGTGTGAGACGGGAGCGAGGGGTGTGTGTGAGAGGGATGCGAGGTGGGGTGTGTGAGAGGGAGCGAGTGGGTGTGTGTGAGAGGAGCGAGTGGGTGTGTGTGAGAGGAGCGAGTGGGTGTGTGAGAGAGGGAGCGAGGGGTGTTGTGAGAGGAGAGAGCGGAGTGGGTGGGCTAGTGTGAGAGGGAGCGATGTGGGTGTGTGTGAGAGGGAGCGAGTGGGTGGGTGTGAGAGGGAGCGAAGTGGGTGGTGTCAGAGGGAAACGAGTGGGTGTGTGCGAGAGAGGGAGCGAGGGGGTGTCAGAGGGAGCGAGTGGGTGTGTGTGAGATGGGATGTGTGTGAGAGAGAGCGAGTGGGTGGGTGTGAGAGAGAGAGATGTGGGTGGGGGTGAGAGGGCAGCGAGGGGTGTGTGTGAGAGGGTTGTGTTGTGAGAGAAGAGCGAGTGGGTGGGTGAGTGTGAGGAGAGGCGAGTGGGTGGGTGGAGAGGGAGCGAGTGGGGTGTGTCAGAGGGAGCGAGGGTGTGTGTCAGAGGAGCGACGTGGGTGTGCCAGTCAGAGGGAGCGAGTGGGTCGTGAGTCAGGGGACGAGTGGGTGTGCGTCAGAAGGAGCGAGTGGGTGTGTCGTCAGAGGAAGCGAGTGGGTGTGCTGTCAGAGGCCGAGCGAGTGGGTTGTGCTCAGAGGGAGCGAGTGGCTGTGATGTCAGAGGGAAGCGACGTGGGGTGCGTCAGAGGGAGCGAGTGGGTGTGCGTCAGAGGGAGCGACAGTGGGTGTGCGTCAGAGGGGCGAGTGGGTGTGCGTCAGAGGGAGCGATTGGGTGTGTGAGAGAGGAGTGTGTGTGCGAGAGAGGGACGAGTGGTGTTGTGAAGGACGAGGGGAGCGAGTGGTTGTGTGAGAGAGGAGCGAGGAGGTGTGTGAGAAGAGAGAGCGAGTGGGTGTGGTCAGAGGAGCGATAGTGTGTGTGTCAGAGGAGCGAGGGGTGTGTGTCAGAGGGAGCGAGTGGGGTTGTCAGAGGGGAACCGACGTGGGTGTGTTCAGAGGGAAGCGAGTGGGTGTGTCAGAGGACGAAGTGGGTGGTGTCGAAGACAGGTGTGTGTCAGAGAGAGCGAGTGGTGTGCAGAGGGAGCGACGTGGGTGGTTGTCAGAGGGAGCGAGTGGGGGTGTGACAGAGAGCGAGTGGGTGTTTGTGCAGAGGAGAGCGAGATTGTTTGGCGAGATGGAACCCGCGATTGGGGCGTGACGCCAGCCAGTAGCGACGTGGGTGCCTGAAATGCGAGAGTGAGCGCCCAGTGCGGTACCAGTGTGCGAAAAGCGAATTGATGCAAGACGAGAGCGACCGCGAGTGGGTGTGTGTCAGAGGGAGCGAATGGGTGTGTGTCAGACGGGACGAGTGGGTGTGTGTCAGAGGGAGCGAAGTGGGTGTGTGTCAGAGGGAGCGAGTGGGTGCCACTGTGCAGGGGAGCGAGTGGGTGTGTGTCAGAGGGAGCGACGTGGTGTGTGTGCAGAGGGAGCGAGTGGGTGTGTGTCAGAGGGAGCGAGTGGGTGTGTGTCAGAGGGAGCGACAAACACAAACAAACACAAACAGTGGGTGTGTGTCAGAGGGAGCGAGTGGGTGTGCTGGAGAGGAGCGAAGTGGGTGTGGTCAGATGGAGAGAGTGGGTGTGTGGAGACGGGAAAGCGAATTTGGTGTGTGTGAGAGGAGCGAGTGGGTCTGTGAGAGGAGAGAGTGGGTGTGTGAGAGGGAGCGAGTGGGTGTGTGTGAGAGGGCAGCGAGTGGTTGTGTTTGGAGGAGCGAGTGGGTGTGTGAGAGAGAGAGCGAGTGGACAGGGTGGTGAGAGGAGCGAGTGGGTGTTCGTGAGAGGGAGCGAAGTGGGTGTGTGAAGAGGGAGCGACCCAAACGTCAAGGGGTTGTCAGAGGGAACGGAGTGGGTGTGTTCGAAGAGAGGGAGCGAAGTGGGTGTGTCAGAGGAACGAGTGGGTGTGTGAAGAGGGTGTGTGAGAGAGAGCGAGGGGTGGTGTGAGAGAGACGATGTGGGTGGGTGTGATAGGGAGCGAGTGGGTGGTGTGAGAGGGAGCGAGTGGGTGGGGTCAGACGGAGCGAGTGGTGGTTTCAGACGGGAGGAGAGGGTTTGTGTCAGAGGAAGCGAGTGGCGTCGTGTGTCAGAGGAGCGAGTGGGTGTGCGTCAGAGGGACGCGAGTGGGTGTGGTCAGAGGGAGCGAGTGGGTGTGTGTCAGAGGAGCGAGTGGTGTGTGTCAGGGGAGCGAGGGGTGTGTGTCAGAAAAAGCGAGTGGGTGTGTGTCAGAAAGAGCGAGTGGTGCGTGAGAGAGGGAGCGAGTGGTGTGTGTGAGAGGGAGGAGTTTGTGTGTGTGAGAGGGAGCGAGTGGTGGTGTGGGAAGGGAGCGAAGTAGGTGGTGTGAGACGGGAGCGAGTGGGTGTGTGTGAAGAGGAGCGAGTGGGTTTGTGTGAGAGGAGCGAGGGGTGTGTGTAGAGGGAAGCGAGTGGCGTGGTGTGAGAGAGCGAAGTGGGGTGTGGTCAGAGGGAGCGATTGTGTGTGGAGAGGTAGCGAGTGGGTGTGTGTGAGAGAGAGCGAGGGGGTGTGAGAGAGAGCGAGTGGTGTGTGGCGAGAGGAGCCAAGTGGTGTGTGTGAGAGGAGCGAGTGGGTGTGTGTGCAGAGGGAGCGAGTTGTACCCTTGTGTGTGAGAGAGATCGAGTGGGGGTGAGAGAGAGCGAGTGTGTGGTGTGACAGGACGCAACGCGGGTGTGTCAGAGGGAGCGAGTCGGTGTGTGTGGAGAGATGCGATGGGTGTGTGAGATGAAGCGATGGGTGGTGTAAGAGGGAGCGAGTGGGGGTGTGAGAGGGAGTGTGTGGTGTGTGTTGAGAGGAGAGAGTGGGTGTGTGAGAGGGAGCGAGTGGGTGTGTGTGAGAGGGAGCGAGTGCGCGTGTGTGAGAGGGATCGAGTGGGTGTGTGAGAGGGACGAGGGGGTGGTGAGAGGGAGCGAGTGGTTGTGTGAGAGGGAGAGAAGAGTGGGTGTGTGTGAGAGGGAGCGAGGGGTGTGTGAGAGGAGCGAGTGGTGTGTGACGAGGGACGATGGGTGGGTGTCAGAGGAAGCGAGTGGTGTAGTGAGAGGGAGCGAGGGGTGTGTGTCAGAGGAGAGCGAGTGGGTGTGGAGAGGAGAGAGTGGTCTGGTGAGCAGAGGGAGAGATGGGAAATGTGTGACAGAGGGAGCGCGTTGAAGAGGTGAGGAGAGGCGGGTGTGTGAAGAGAGGCGAGTACAGGGTGCCGAGAGGACGAACCCCCCCACCCCCCCCCACACCCACACCCCACACACCCCCCACCCCACCACAACCACAGACTGCCTGTTCTCCCGTCAGACCAAAGCGACCGATTGACCCCAGTGTCCGTGACGAGATGACCCACGGAGCCAACCAACCCCCCCACCACCCGTCCCGCGGTGTGTGTGGAGAATCGAACCACCAAAACCGTGGGTGTGTGTGAGAGGAGCGAGTGGGTGTGTGTGAGAGGGAGCGAGTGGGGTGTGTGAGAGGGAGCGAGTGGGTGTGCTGTGGAGGAGCGAGCGGGTTGTGTGAGAGGGAGCGAGTGGGTTGTGTGAGAGGGAGCGAGTGGGTGTGTGTCAGAGGGAGCGAGTGGGTGTGTGTCAGAGGGAGCGAGTGGGTGTGTGGAGGGAGCGAGTGGGTGTGTGTCAGAGGGAGCGAGTGGGTGTGTGTCAGAGGGAACGAGTGGGTGTGTGCAGAGGGAACATGTGTGATGAGAGACGGGAGACGCAGCGATGGGTGTGTGCGAGAGGGAAGCGAAGTGGGTGTGTGTCAGAGGGAGCGAGTGGGTGTGAGAGGGATCGAGTGGGTGTGTGTCAGAGGAAGCGAGTGGGGTGTGTGCGAGAGGGAGCGAGTGGGTGTGTGTGAGAGGGAGCGAGTGGGTGTGTGGTGAGAGGGAGCGAGTGGGGAGGTGTGTGTCAGAGGAGCGCAAGTGGGTGTGTGAGAGGGAGCAGTTGGGTGTGTGTGAGAGGAACGAGTGGGTGTGTGTGAGAGGGAGCGACGTGGGTGTGAGAGGGACTAGTGGGGTGTGTCAGAGGGAGCGAGTGGGTGTGTGTCAGAGGGAGCGAGTGGGTGTGTGCGAGAGGAGCGAGTGGGTGTGTGCGAGAGGAGCGAGTGGGTGTGTGCGAGAGAGGAGCGAGTGGGTGTGTGTCAGAGGGGAGAGTGGGTGTGTGTCAGAGGAGCGAGTGGGTGTGTGTGAGAGAGGGAGCGAGTGGGTGTGTGTCAGAGGGAGCAAGTGGGTGTGTGTCAGAGGGAGCGAGTGGGTGTGTGTCAGAGAGAGCGAGTGGGTGTGTGTGAGAGGGAGCGAGTGGGTGTGTACCATTCAGTTTGTCTGAGTGACTGTGCTGTTATCAATCTGCTGGAAATGCGAAAGATTACCGCAGAATTCCTGCTTCCTCCACTCGATGAAGATGTAATGTTGTCCACATTCCCGGGAATAACTAGCGAAGGTTTCGCAAACAGAATGGATTCTCTTCACTTCCTCACTGTCGGAGTTCGCACAGAAAGCGAACAAACAGGCATCAACGTAACTGTCAGGGTTCACCTAGAGACAGAATAACACCCGGATCAGAACAGGAGCGACACCCGGATCGCAGCGGGAGCGACACCCGGATAGGAACAGGGGCGACACCCGGATCGGAGCGGGAGCGACACCCGGATCGGAACAGGGGCGACACCCGGATCGGAACAGGGGCGACACCCGGATCGGAACAGGGGCGACACCCGGATCGGAGCGGGAGCGACACCCGGATCGGAACAGGAGCGACACCCGGATCGGAACAGGAGCGACACCTGGATCACAGCAGGAGCGACACCTGGATTGGAACAGGAGCGACATCCGGATCGAAGCGGGAGCGACATCCGGATCAGAGTGGGACTGACACCTGTATCAGAGTGGGAGTGGGTACCTGGATCAGAGCAGAAGTGACACCCGGATCAGAACGGGAGTAACACCCGGATCAGAGCGGGAGTGACACCCAAATTGGAGCAGGAGATGTACCCGAATCAGAGCAGGAGTGATACCCGGATCGGAGCGGGAATAACACCCGGATCGGGCCGGGAGTGACACCCAGATTGGAGCGGGAGCGACACCCGGATTGGAGCGGGAGCGACACCTGGATTGGAGGGGAAGCGGTACCCGGATCAGAGCGGGAGTGAGACCCGGATTGGGGCGAGAGCGGTACATGAATTGGAGGAGGGTAACACCCGGATAGACCAGTTAGCCTGACATCAGTGATGGGGAAGTACTGGAGTCGTTATTAAGGATGAACATTGGGAAAACGGTGACAGGATCAGCCCGAGTCAGCATGGATTCACTGAAGGGAAATGGTGCTTGACAAATGTTGTGGAATTTTTTGAGGATGTGATCAGTAGAATGGACAAGGATGAACCGGTGGCTATAAGAACATAAGAAATAGGAGCAGGAGTAGGCCATCCAGCCCCTTCTAAACTCCAAAGAGTACAAAACTAGCCTATTCAGTCTCTCTTCATAATCCAACGCCCTCATCCCCGGTATCAGCCTAGTGAACCTTCTCTGCACCCCCTCCAAGGCCAATATATCCAGATATTGTGTATCTGGACTTTCGAAAGGCTCTTGATAAGGCCGCACACAAGAGATTAGTGAATAAAATGAAAGCTCATGGGATTGGGATTAATGTATTGATGTGGATAGAGAACTGACTGGCAGACAGGAAGCAAAGAGTGGCAATAAATGGCTCCTTTTCAGAGTGGCCGGCAGTGTTTAGTGGGGTATCACAGGGTTCAGTGCTGGATCCCAATTGTTCACAATATACATTAATAATTTGGATGAAGAAATTAAATCCAATATCTCCAAATTTGCAGATGTCACTAAACTGGGTAGCAGTGTGTGCTGTGAGGGGGATACTAAGAGGCTGCAGGCTGATCTGATCAGCTTGGCTGAATGGGCAAATACTTGGTAAATCCAATAACATGTGGATAAATATGATTATCCACTTTGGCAAAAACAAGAAGAAAGATTATTATCTGAATGGTGGCAGTTTCGGAAAAGAGGAAGTGTAACGTGACCTGGGTGTGATGGTGGAACAGTCACTGAATGTTAACATGCAGGTACAGCAGGCAGTGAGGAAAGCTAATGGCATACTGCCCTTCATAGCAAGAGGGTTTGAGTGTAGGAGTAAGAGGATGTCTTGCTGCAGTTATACAGGGCCTTGGTGAATATTGTGGGCAATTTTGATCTCATTTAAGGCAGGACATTCTTGTTGCAGAGGGAATCCAGCAAAGAGTCACCAAAGTGATTCCTGGAATGGCAGGATTGACATATGAAGAAAAACTGGATTGGCTGGGCTTGTACTCATTGGAATTTAGAAGAATGTCAAGGAATCTTATAGAAACATGTAAAATCCTGATGGTGCTGGCTGTATGTAGGAAGAACATAGAACATAGAACATTACAGCACAGAAGGGAGGAAGGCAAAAGAGGTGGTGGAGTGGCACTGTTGATCAGGGACAGTGTCTTGGCTGCAGAGAAGGTGGATACCGAGGAGGGAATGTCTACGGAGTCTCTGTGGGTGGAGGTTAGGAATAGCAAAGGGTCGGTGACGTTGCTGGGTGTATTCTATAGGCCGCCCAATAGTGACAGGGAAGTTGAACATAGAACATAGAACAATACAGCACAGAACAGGCCCTTCGGCCTTCGATGTTGTGCCGACCAAAATAAAAAGCAATGCCCCTCCTAACTAAACCATTCCCTTCTCATCCATATACTTATCAACTAACCTCTTAAACGCCACCAAACTTGGCGCATCTACAACAGCTGCAGGCAGGGCATTCCACTCCCTAATCACTCTTTGAGTAAAGAACCTACCTCTGATATCCGTCCTATAACTCATACCCCTTAATTTAAAGCTGTGTCCCCTCGTGCTAGCTTTCTCCATCCTAGGAAAAAGGCTATCACTGTCCACCCTATCCAAACCTCTAATTATCTTATATGCTTCAATAAGATCCCCCTTAGCCGCCTCCTTTCTAACGAAAACAACCTCAAATCCTTCAACCTCTCTTCATAGGACTGCCCTCCATACCAGGCAATCGCTTCCCTCTCACAACACCACTCGCTCTCATCACACACCACCACTCGCTCCCTCTCACACAACACTCGCTCCCTCTGCACACACACCCACTCGCTTCCCTACTCTCAACAACCCACTCGCTCCCTCTCACGCCACGCCACTCACCTCCGCTCTCACACACCCACTCGCTCCCTCTGACACACACCCACTCGCTCCCTCTGACACACACCCACTCGCTCCCTCTCACACACACCCACTCGCTCCCTCTCACACACACCCACTCGCTCCCTCTCACACACACCCACTCGCTCCCTCTCACACACACCCACTCGCTCCCTCTCACACACACCCACTCGCTCCCTCTCACACACACCCACTCGCTCCCTCTGACACACACCCACTCGCTCCCTCTGACACACACCCACTCGCTCCCTCTGACACACACCCACTCGCTCCCTCTGACACACACCCACTCGCTCCCTCTGACACACACCCACTCGCTCCCTCTCACACACACCCACTCGCTCCCTCTCACACACACCCACTCGCTCCCTCTCACACACACCCACTCGCTCCCTCTCACACACACCCACTCGCTCCCTCTCACACACACCCACTCTCGCTCCCTCTGACACACACCCACTCGCTCCTCTGACACACACCCACTCGCTCCCTGTTCTGACACACCAACTGCTGCCTTGACATCGCTCCCTCTGACACACACCCACTCGCTCCCTCTCACACACACCCACTCGCTCCCTCTCACACACACCCACTCGCTCCCTCTGACACACACCCACTCGCTCCCTCTGACACACACCCACTCGCTCCCTCTGACACACACCCACTCGCTCCCTCTGACACACACCCACTCGCTCCCTCTGACACACACCCACTCGCTCCCTCTGACACACACCCACTCGCTCCCTCTGACACACACCCACTCGCTCCCTCTCACACACACCCACTCGCTCCCTCTCACACACACCCACTCGCTCCCTCTCACACACACCCACTCGCTCCCTCTGACACACACCCACTCGCTCCCTCTCACACACACCCACTCGCTCCCTCTCACACACACCCACTCGCTCCCTCTCACACACACCCACTCGCCCCTCTCACACACACCCACCGCTCTTCTGACACACACCCACTCGCTCCCTCTCACACACACCCACTCGCTCCCTCTCACACACACCCACTCGCTCCCTCTGACACACACCCACTCGCTCCCTCTGACACACACCCACTCGCTCCCTCTGACACACACCCACTCGCTCCCTCTGACACGACACCCACTCGCTCTTTGACACACACCCACTCGCTCCTCTGACACACACCCACTCGCCCTCTCACACACACCCACTCGGCTCCCTCTCACACACACCACTCGCTCCCTTCTCACACCCACCCACTCGCTCCCTCTCACACACACCCACTCGCGCCCTGACACACCTCACTCGCTCCCTCTCGCACACACCCACTCGCTCCCTTGACACCACCCACTCGCTCCCTCTCACACACACCCACTCGCTCTATGACACAACCACTCGCTCCTCTCACAACAACCCGACTCGCTCCCTCTGACACACACCCACTCGCTCGCTCTGTCACACACCCACTCGCTCACTCTACACAACCCACTCGCTTCCCTCTGACCACACCCACTCGCTCCCTCTGACACACACCCATTCGATCCATCTCACAAACAACCACTCGCTCCCTCTCACACACACCACTCGCTCCCTCTCACACACACCCACTCGCTCCCTCTGACACACACCCACCGCTCCCTCTCACACACACCCACTCGCTCCGCTCTGACACACACCCACTCGCTCCCTCTGACAAACACCCAGCCGCTCCCTTCTCTGACCACACCCACTCGCTCCCTCTGACACACACCCACTCGCGTCCCTATGACACACACCCACCGCTCCCTCGGACCACACACCCACTCGATCCCTATACACAAACCATCGCTCCCTATGACAAACACCCACTCGCTCCCTCTGGGAAACACACCCAATAGCTCCCTCGACACAACCCACTCGCCTCCCTCTGAACACACCACTCGCTCCCTCTGACCACACACCCACTCGCTCCTCGACACAACACCACGCTCCTCTGACAACACCCACTCGCTCCCTTGACACCACACCCACTCGCTCCCCTCTGACCACACAAACCACTCTCTCCTGGACACACACCCACTCGCTCCCTCTGACACACACCCACTCGCTCCCTCTGACACACAACCCACTCGCTCCCTCTGAAACACACCCCACTCGCGCTCCATCTGACAAACACCACTCGCTCCCTCCTGACAACACACCACTCTGCTCCTCTGACACACCACCCACCGTCCCTGACACACACCCATCGCTCCCTCTGACACACCCCACTCGCTACCTCTGACACACACCACTCGCTCCCTCTCTCACACACCCACTCGCTCCCCTCTCTCACACAAACACTACACGTATCTCAACACACCCACTCGCTCCTCTCTCGTCACACACACCCGTCTCTCACCACACCCACTGCTCCCTCTGACGCACACCCACTCGCTCCCTCTGACGCAGCACCCACTCGATCAATCTGACGCAACACCCACTCGCTCCCTCTGAGCACACCCACTCGCTCCCTCTGACGCACACCCAATCGCTCCCTATGACGAACACCCAAACTCGCTCCTCTGACGCAACACCAACTGCGATTACCCCTAGACGCACACCCACGCGCCCACTCTGACGCACACCCACTCGCCCTCTGACGCACACCACTCGCTCCCTCTGACGCACACCCACTCGCTCCTCCACACCCACCCCTCGCTCCTCTCACACCCACCCACTCGCTCCCTCCACACCACCATCGCTCTATCTCACCCCACCCACTCGCTCTCTCTCACACACGCACCTCTCACACACAAAAAAAAAACCCCACTCGCTCCTCTTAACACACCCACTCGCTCTCTTCACACCCACCCACTCCTCTCTCTCAAACACCCCTCTCACACGACCCACTCGCTCCCGCATGACACACCCACTCGCTCCCTCTCTCACACGACACCCACGTTCCCTCTGGACACAACACCACCAGCTCCCTCTCAAAAACACCTACTCTGCTCCCTCTCACACACACCCACTCGCTCCTTCTCACACACAACACTCGATCTCTCTCTCACACACACACTCGCTCACTCTTACACACCCACTCGCTCCCTCTCACACACACCCACTCGCTCCCTCTCACACACACCCACTCGCTCCCTCTCACACACACCCACTCGCTCCCTCTCACACACACCCACTCGCTCCCTCTCACACACACCCACTCGCTCCCTCTGACACACACCCACTCGCTCCTTCACACACACCCACTCGCTCCCTCGACACACACCCACTCGCTCCCTCTGACACACACCCACTCGCTCCCTCTGACACACACCCACTCGCTCCCTCTGACACACACCCACTCGCTCCCTCTGACACACACCCACTCGCTCCCTCTGACACACACCCACTCGCTCCCTCTGACACACACCCACTCGCTCCCTCTGACACACACCACTCGCTCCTCTAGACACACACCCACTCGCTCCCTCTGACACACACACTCGCTCCCTCTCTAACCACACCACACACTCCGTCTTCACACACCCACTCGCTCCCTCTGACACACACCACTCGCTCCCTCTGCACACACCCACTCGCTCCTCTGACACACACCCACTCGCTCCCTCTTGCAAAACACCCACTCGCTCCCTCTGACACACACCACTCGCTCCCTCTCACCTCACACCCACTCGCTCTCTCTCTCACACACCCACACACTCCGTCTCTCACACACCCACTCGCTCCCTCTCACACACACCCACTCGCTCTCTCTCACACACCAAAATGCATCACCTTGTGTTTGTCTGGATTAAACTCTATCTGCCATTTCTGTGACCAAATCTCCAATCTGTCTCTATCCTGCTGTATCCCCCAACAATTCCCGGCACTATCAGCAACTCCACCAATCTTTGTATCATTCACAAATTTACTAATCAGACCAGCCACATTTTCCCCCAGATCATTTATACATACTACAAACAACAGAGGTCCCAGCACTGATCCCTGTGAAACACCACTAGCTACAGATCCCCATTCTGATAAACACCCTTCCACCGCTACTCACTGTCTTCGATAATCAGCCAGTTCTGCATCCATTCAGCCCATCCCGAATCCCATCTGATTTTAGTTTTTATATCAGTCTGCCATGTGGGACCTTATCAAACACCTTACTGAAGTCCATATAAATCACATCCGCAGCCCTTCCCTCAGCAATTATCTTTGTCACCTCTTCAAAGAAAACTCAATCGAGTTGAACATAGAACATACAACATTACAGCGCAGAACAGGCCCTTCGGCCCTCGATGTTGCGCCGACCAATTAAGAAAAAGCAATGACACTCTAACCTAAACCATTCCCTTTTCATCCATAAACTTATCTACTAACCTCTTAAACGCCCCCAAACTTGGCGCATCTACAACTGACGCAGGCAGGGCATTCCATACCCCTACCTTCCCTGTTTAAAGCCATGCTGCCTGTCACTAACTCGTTTATTTTCTTCCTAATGTAGATATATCCTTTCCCTCAACATTTTCTTCAAAAGCTTCTCCATCATTGATGTCAGTTTGTTCTAGATCACACAGCTCTTGAGAGGAAAATATTTTTACTCAGCTCCCCTTTAATCTCCTTCTCAATCATTTTAAACCGCTGCCTGTCTCCCAGTCACTGACCTCTCTGCTAAATAGACCCTTTCATTCAGGCCCCTCACTATTTAGTACATCAATCCAATCTTTCTTCAGCTGCCTGTTTCCAGGATTAAATCCCAATCCGATCTTTCCTCATCGCTGCAGTTTTCCAGTCCTGGCGATTATCCTCGCGAGTTTCCTCTGTTTCTCTTGAATGCAGTTACCTCCAGCAGTGGGAAGTTGTGCGTGGAGCCTGAAGAGATTGGTGAGGCACTGAATAAATATTTCTCTTCGGTATTCACGCAGAGTGCTGGAAATGTAGCTATGGAGAACACTGAGGTACAGGGTTTCAAATTGGGAAGTATTGTAGTAGATAGGGAGGATGTGCTAGAAATTCTCGAGGGTTTGAAGTTGGATAAGTCCCCTGGGCCGGACGGGATTTACCCTAGGATTCTCTGGAAGGCAAGAGAGGAGATTGCAGAGCCTCTGGCTCTGATCTTCAGGTCGTCGTTGGTTACGGGTGTGGTTCCGGAGGACTGGAGGATAGCGAATGTGGTCCCATTGTTCAAGAAGGGGAAGAGAGACTTTCCGGGGAATTATAGGCCGGTGAGTCTTACTTCTGTTGTGGGCAAAGTATTGGAGAGAATTATTAGGGATGGATTTATAGTTATTTAGAGAGAAATGAATTGATTGGGGATAGTCAGCATGGTTTCGTGAAGGGTAGGTCATGCCTTACTACCTCATTGAGTTTTTTGAGAAAGTGACCAGAGAGGTGGATGGGGGTAAGGCGGTTGATGTAGTATATATGGACTTTAGTAAGGCTTTTGATAAGGTGGCCCATGGAAGACTTCTACAGAAAATTCAGATGTGTGGAATAGAGGGTGATTTAGCTAATTGGATTAGGAATTGGCTGGCAGATAGAAGACAGAGGGTGGTGGTTGATGGGAGATATTCATCGTGGAGTTCGGTGACGAGTGGTGTGCCTCAGGGGTCTGTTTTTGGGCCCCTGCTGTTTGTAATTTTTATAAATGATCTGGATGAGGGTATTGAAGGATGGATTAGTAAATTTGCGGATGACACCAAAGTCGGAGGAGTGGTAGATAGTGAAGAGGGGTGTTACAGTTTGCAGAGAGACTTGGACAAGTTGCAGAGCTGGGCGAGAGGTGGCAAATGGAGTTTAATGTGGAAAAGTGTGAGGTAATGCACTTTGTCAGGAACAATAAATGTGTAGAGTATAGGGCTAATGGTAGGGCTCTTAATAGTGTTGAGGAACAGAAGGATCTTGGTGTATGTGTCATAGATCCCTGAAAGTAGGCAGTCAAGTGGATAAAGTTGTTAAGAAGGCTTATGGAGTCTTAGCTTTTATTGGTAGGGGGATTGAATTTAGGAGCCGCAGCATCATGTTGCAGCTGTACAAAACTCTAGTGCGGCCGCACTTGGAGTCTTGTGTGCAGTTCTGGTCCCCACATTATAAGAAAGATGTGGAGGCATTGGAGAGGGTACAGAGGAGGTTTACCAGGATGTTGCCTGGTATGGAGGGCAGGTCTTATGAAGAGAGGCTGAGGGATTTGAGGTTTTTTTTCGTTAGAAAGGAGGCGGCTAAGAGGAGACCTTATTGAAACATATAAGATGATTAGAGGTTTAGATAGGGTGGACAGTGATAGCCTTTTTCCTAGGATGGAGAAAGCTAGCACGAGGGGACACAGCTTTAAATTAAGGGGTATGAGTTATAGGACGGATATCAGAGGTAAGTTCTTTACTCAAAGAGTGATTAGGGAATGGAATGCCCTGCCTGCAGCTGTTGTAGATGCGCCAAGTTTGGTGGCTTTTAAGAGGTTAATTGATAAGTATATGGAAGAGAAGGGAATGGTTTAGTTCGGAGGGGCATTGCTTTTTATTTTGGTCGGCACAACATCGAAGGCCGAAGGGCCTGTTCTGTGCTGTAATGTTCTATGTTCTATGTTCTATGTTCTCCTTTCTGTAATGAGGGAATTGTGCCTAGTCCTCAGGCTCTGGTCCAAATAATATTTTATATAATTCTAGCAGAAATTCCCTGCTCCGATATTCTATTCCTTGGTTAATAAATCGAAGTATCTGTGGGAATGTTCAGTTTAGGGATGAGGAGTTGAGCCAATGGTGGTTGTATCTGGGAACTGGGTTTCTCCATTCCCGGTTCTGATAGGATTTGATTGAATTGGAGTTTTGTTTGCATTAGGGAAGAGTTGCAGTAATGGGATGATTTACTCGGATTGTATATCCACCTGTCCTGCCAGCTGTGAGGCAGTGGATAACCCCAATGAGGGATACTGTCGGGAGGAGTGTGTCAGCGGCTGTGAGTGTCCTCTCGATCGCTACCTGGAGAACGGGATGTGTGTGAAAGCGGAGAACTGTCCCTGTTATCACCACGGACACAAATACCCTCCTGGGCAGGTGATCCAGCAGAGATGTAATCACTGGTGAGTTCAACCAACATTTTCTATTGACTGCTGCTCAGAGAAGCTAACTCCAGATCCTATCCCTTTCAATACTGAGTCACGTAATTCATCCAGTTCTCTTGCTTACACCCTGAACTCTGCCACATCCCAGACACACACCTACAGCACAGGGTACAAAGAACAGTACAGCACAGGAAACAGACCCTTCAGCCCTCCAAACCTGCGCCATTCATTGATCCAACTAGACCATTCTTCTAGTTGAAATGAATTGATTGGGGATAGTCAGCATGGTTTTGTGAAGGGTAGGTCGTGCCTTACTAACCTTATTGAGTTTTTTGAAAAAGTGACCAAAGAGGTGGATGGGGGTAAGGCAGTTGATGTGGTATATATGGACTTTAGTAAGGCGTTCGATAAGGTGGCCCATGGAAGGCTTCTGCAGAAAATGCAGATGTATGGGATAGAGGGTGATTTAGCTAATTGGATTAGGAATTGGCTAGCAGATAGAAGACAGAGGGTGGTGGTTGATGGGAGATATTCATCGTGGAGTTCGGTGACAAGTGGTGTACGTCAGGGGTCTGTTTTGGGGCCCCTGCTGTTTGTAATTTTTATAAATGATCTGGATGAGGGTATTGAAGGATGGATTAGTAAATTTGCGGATGACACCAAAGTCGGAGGAGTGGTAGATAGTGAAGAGGGGTGTTATAGTTTGCAGAGAGACTTGGACAAGTTGCAGAGCTGGGCCGAGAGGTGGCAAATGGAGTTTAATGTGGAAAAGTGTGAAGTAATGCACTTTGGCAGGAATAATAAATGTGTAGAGTATAGGGCTAATGGTAGGATTCTTAATAGTGTTGATGAACAGAGGGATCTTGGTGTATTTGTGCATAGATCCCTGAAAGTAGGCAGTCAAGTCGATAAGGTTGTTAAGAAGGCATATGGAGTCTTAGCTTTTATTGGTATGGGGATTGAATTTCGGAGCCGCAACGTCATGTTGCAACTGTACAAAACTCTAGTGCGGCCGCACTTGGAGTATTGTGTGCAGTTCTGGTCCCCGCATTATAAGAAAGATGTGGAGGCATTGGAGAGGGTACAGAGGAGGTTTACCAGGATGTTGCCTGGTATGGAGGGCAGGTCTTATGAAGAGAGGCTGAGGGATTTGAGGTTGTTTTCGTTAGAAAGGAGGCGGCTAAGAGGGGATCTTATTGAAGCATATAAGATGATTAGAGGTTTAGATAGGGTGGACAGTGATAGCCTTTTTCCTAGGATGGAGAAAGCTAGCACGAGGGGACACAGCTTTAAATTAAGGGGTGATAGTTATAGGACGGATATCAGAGGTAGGTTCTTTACCCAGAGGGTGGTTAGGGAGTGGAATGCCCTGCCTGCGGCAGTTGTAGATGCGCCAAGTTTGGTGGCGTTTAAGAGGTTAGTTGATAAGTTTATGGAAGAGAAGGGAATGGTTTAGTTTGGAGGGTCATTGCTTTTTTCATAATTGGTCGGCGCAACATCGAAGGCCAAAGGGCCTGTTCTACGCTGTAACGTTCTATGTTCTATGTTCTAAGTTCTATGTTCTGTATCCCTCCATTCCCAGTCTGCTCATCATCCAGATAAGCTTTAATAAGGGTACTCGGAGACTGGGAATTCTACCATTCCAACTCACCATCCACAAGTCAGGGGTGTGATGGAGTACTCCCCACTTGTCTGAATGGGTGCAGCTCCAACAACACCTGAGAAGTTTGATACCATCCAGGACAAAGCAGCCCCACTTGATTGGGACCATATCTACAAACATCCACTCCTTCCATCACCGACGCTCAGCAGCAGCTGTGTTTACTGTCGCCTTGATGCACTGCAGGAAGTCACCAAGGCTCCTTAGGCAGCACCTTCCAAACCCACCACCACTTCCATCTCGAAGGACAAGGGCAGCAGATACGTGGGAACACTCCCATCTGGAGAGTGATGGCTGTTTGGGGAATGCATAAGAGAGTGGTTTTAGAACATAGAACATTACAGCACAGAACAGGCCCTTCGGCCTTCGATGTTGCGCCGACCAATATAAAAAGCAATGCCCCTCCAAACTAAACCATTCCCTTCTCTTCCATATACTTATCAACTAACCTCTTAAACGCCACCAAACTTGGCGCATCTACAACTGCTGCAGGCAGGGCATTCCACTCCCGAACCACCCTTTGGGTAAAGAACCTACCTCTGATATCCATCCTATAACTATCACCCCTTAATTTCAAGCTGTGTCCCCTCGTGCTAGCTTTCTCCATCCTAGGAAAAAGGCTATCACTGTCCACCCTATCTAAACCTCTAATCATCTTATATGTTTCGATTAGGTCCCCTCTTAGCCTCCTTTCTAACGAAAACAACCTCAAATCCCTCAGCCTCTCTTCATAAGACCTGCCCTCCATACCAGGCAACATCTGGTAAACCTCCTCTGTACCCTCTCCAATGCCTCCACATCTTTCTTATAATGTGGGACCAGAACTGCACACAATACTCCAAGTGCGGCCGCACTAGAGTTTTGTACAGTTGCAACATGACGTTGCGGCTCCGAAATTCAATCTCTCTACCAATAAAAGCCAAGACTCCATATGCCTTCCTAACAACCTTCTCGACCTGACTGCCTACTTTCAGGGATCTATGCACATACACACCAAGATCCCTCTGTTCATCTAGACTAACTAAGAATCCTACCATTTGCCCTATACTCTACACATTTATTATTTCTGCCATAGTGCATTACCTCACACTTTTCCACATTAACTCCATTTGCCACCTCTCGGCCCAGCTCTGCAACTTGTCCAAGTCCCTCTGCAAACTATAACACCCCTCTTCACTATCTACCACTCCACCGACTTTAGTGTCATCTGCAAATTTACTGATCCATCCCTCAATACCCTCATCCAGATCATTTATAAAAATTACAAACAGCAGGGGCCCAAAACAGACCCCTGAGGTACACCACTTGTCACCGTACTCCAAGATGAATATCTCCCATCAACCACCACCCTCTGTCTTCTATCTGCTAGCCAATTCCTAACCCAATTAGCTAAATCACCCTCTATCCCATACATCTGCATTTTCTGCAGAAGTCTTCCATGGGCCACCTTATCAAACGCCTTACTAAAGTCCATATATACCACATCAACCGCCTTACCCCCATCCACCTCCTTAGTCACTTTTTCAAAAAACTCAATGAGGTTAGTAAGGCACGACCTACCCTTCAAGTTTTGGGCTTGATGATTAGCTGTGATGGAATGGAATGAGGGAACAGGTTTGATGATGCTTTCTAAAGAGCTTTCAAAAGAGCTAATGATTGAACACTGTTACATTTTACTGAGTGAAGTAGAGGAAGGAATGAAAATATCACTTGTTCCCTTTGTGTGATGGAGAAATTAAATTTGCCATCAGTCAGATAGCGATTTATATCGCTGTTCCATGCAGTTTATTGACAGAAACTAAAACATTTCTGTCTTTGGAGTTGTGAAATGAGTCAGGAAACTGAGGGAACTCTGAGGAAATGGCCCAGTGTCAGATCAGGAAGATTAGTGTTCGATACTGTCTGCATCAATGACAAATAATGTGAATAAAAATTCCACTGCATTCTCTCACAGCAAGTGAAATGGACACAGGATGAGGCCATTCAGCCCCTCCAGCCTGTTCTGCTATTCAATTGGATCATAGAAAGAAGCCATTTGGCCGATTGAGTCTATACTAGCTCCCCTAAAGACCATCGCACCCAGGCCCTCTACTGTACCCTATTCCCATGAACATACATATTCATCATGGCCCATCAGCATGGCTTTCAGACTGTGGGAGGAAACCGGAGCTCCAGAGGAAACCCATGCAGACACAGGGAGAATGTGCAGATTCCACACAGAGAGTGACTCAAGCCAGGAATCGAACCTGGATCCCTGGCGCTGTGAGGAAGCAGTGCTAAACCACTGTGCCACCGTGGCAGATAGAATGGTCCTATTTCCTGCGTAGCTGTTATTTGGAGAAGCTTGCTGATTGAGGAGTGTAACGGGTTTGCTGTGTTTTTTGGCAGTGTGTGTCGCAGTGGAAAGTGGGAGTGTTCTCATGATGAGTGTGCTGCACAGTGTGCTGTGATTGGAAACCGACACTATTCTACATTTGACTACAAACGCTATTCCTCCCAGGGAAACTGTGAATACACATTGCTGGAGGTAAGAACCGGCTGCTTGGATTACAGTGAACCGGAACAAGGTCTCACTATATCAGAAAATGGCCAATCATCTCGGAGATGCTATACATTAGGAATAGAAAGCAGTAACATCATGAGAATATCACAGAGCTCATAATCCAGAGATAGTGAAATATGAATTCAATAAAATATTTGAAACTAAGAATCTACTGATGACCATGAAACCATTGTCAGTTGTTGGAAAAACCCATCTCATTCACTAATGCCCCTTTATGGAGGGAAATCTGCCATCCTTACCTGGTCTGGCCTACATGTGACTCCAGAGCCACAGCAATGTGATTGACTCTAAACTGCCCTCCGAGGGCAACCAGGGATAGAACATAGAACATTACAGCGCAGTACAGGCCCTTCAGCCTTCGATGTTGCGCCGACCAATTAGGAAAAAGCAATGCCCCTCCAAACTAAACCATTCCCTTCTCTTCCATAAACTTATCAACTAACCTCTTAAACGCCACCAAACTTGGCGCATCTACAACTGCTGCAGGCAGGGCATTCCACTCCCGAACCACCCTTTGGGTAAAGAACCTACCTCTGATATCCGTCCTATAACTATCACCCCTTAATTTAAAGCTGTGTCCCCTTGTGCTAGCTTTCTCCATCCTAGGAAAAAGGCTATCACTGTCCACCCTATCTAAACCTCTAATCATCTTATATGTTTTGATAAGGTCTCCTCTTAGCCGCCTCCTTTCTAACGAAAACAACCTCAAATCCTTCAACCTCTCTTCATAGGACCTGCCCTCCATACCAGGCACATCCTGGTAAACCTCCTCTGTACCCTCTCCAATGCCTCCACATCTTTCTTATAATGTGGGGACCATAACTGCACACAATACTCCAAGTGCGGCCGCACTAGAGTTTTGTACAGTTGCAACATGACGTTGCGGCTCCGAAATTCAATCCCCCTACCAATAAAAGCTAAGACTTTGTATGCCTTCTTAACAACCTTATCGACTTGACTGCTTACTTTCAGGGATCTATGCACAAATACACCAAGATCTCTCTGTTCATCAACACTATTAAGAATCCTACCATTAGCCCTATACTCTACACATTTATTATTCCTGCCATAGTGCATTACGTCACACTTTTCCACATTAAACTCCATTTGCCACCTCTCGGCCCAGCTCTGCAACTTGTCCAAGTCTCTCTGCAAACTATAACACCCCTCTTCACTATCTACCACTCGTCCGACTTTGGTGTCATCCGCAAATTTACTAGTCCATCCTTCAATACCCTCATCCAGATCATTTATAAAAATTACAAACAGCAGGGGCCCCAAAACAGACCCCTGAGGTACACCACTTGTCACCGAACTCCACGATGAATATCTCCCATCAACCACCACCCTCTGTCTTCTATCTGCTAGCCAATTCCTAATCCAATTAGCTAAATCACCCTCTATTCCATACATCTGCATTTTCTGCAGAAGTCTTCCATGGGCCACCTTATCAAACGCCTTACTAAAGTCCATATATACCACATCAACCGCCTTACCCCCATCCACCTCTTTGGTCACTTTTTCAAAAAACTCAATGAGGTTAGTAAGGCATGACCTACCCTTCACAAAACCATGCTGACTATCCCCAATCAATTCATTTCTCTCTAAATAACTATAAATCCTATCCCTAATAATTCTCTCCAATACTTTGCCCACAACAGAAGTAAGACTCACCGGCCTATAATTCCCTGGAAGGTCTCTCTTCCCCTTCTTGAACAATGGGACCACATTCGCTATCCTCCAGTCTTCCGGCACTATACCCGTAACCAACAACGACCTGAAGATCAGAGCCAGAGGCTCTGCAATCGCCTCTCTTGCCTCCCAGAAAATCCTAGGGTAAATCCCGTCCGGCCCAGGGGACTTATCTAACTTCAAACCCTCAAGAATATCTAGCACATCCTCCTTATCTACTTCAATACTTTCCAGTTTGCAACCCTGTACCTCAGTGTTCTCCACAACTACATTTACATCTCCCTGCGTGAATATCGAAGAGAAATATTTATTCAGTGCCTCTCCAATCTCTTCAGGCTCCACGCACAACTTCCCACTGCTCTCTATGACTGGCCCTAATCTTGCCCTAACCAATCTTCTATTCTTAACATATCTAAAGAAAGCTTTAGGATTCTCCTTGATCCTATCAGCCAAAGTCTTCTCGTGTCCCCCCTTAGCTCTCCTCAACTCACACTTCAGCTCCTTCCTGGCTAATCTATAGCTATCCATTGCACTAACCGAGCCTTCAAGCCTCATCCTGACATAAGCCTCCTTTTTCCTTTTAACCAGAGAATCAACTTTTTTCGTACACCAAGGTTCTCTTACTCGTCCATTTCCTCCCTGCCTGACAGGGACATACTTATCAAGGACTCGCAGCAGCTGCTCCTTGAATAAGCTCCACATTCCAGATGTTCCCAGTCCCTGTAGTTTCCTAGTCCAATCTATGCACCCTAATTCTCTCCTGATGGCCTCATAATTACCATTCCCCCAGCTATAACTACTGCCCCCAGCTTCATGCCTATCCCTGTCCATCACTAAGGTGAACGTAACCAAATTGTGGTCACTATCACCAAAATGTTCACCAACATGGGCAATAAATGCTGGCCAATCAGTGACGCCCGTGTCCCAGAACTAAATAAAACCAGTCTGTGTCTTTGCGAGTCTCATGCGAATCTTTGGGGAAATGATATGCAGAGATGTGACATAGTTCAAGAGGTTGTGAGGTACACCACTTGCTCAGTGTCTGCAGTAGCCCCTTGTTTGTGACTCACCTATCTCAGCGACACCCCCAATTTCAATATCTCAACGACCCCGGTCTCAGTGACTCCCCCAACCTGGTCTCAGTGTACCCCCGTCCTCCGCCCCCCATCTCGGTGACCCACCCGCGCACCCTCCCGCTCCAGTGACACCCCCCATCCCGTCTCAGTGACGCCCCCCACCCTGTGAATCAGTGATCTCTCTCTCATTGACCGTCCCCTGGTCTCAGTGAATGTGTCTCTCTCTGTCCCTCTCTCTAGGACTATGTGGATGGGAAGTTGTTGATCAGTGCTGAGCAGGTGGAGTGTGGGGGTCGGGAGTCTCTGAGCTGCCTGAAATCCATCACCATCATCGTTTATAAAACTATTGTCAAACTGCGGCATACAGGTACATGTTCTGACTGGGTATCTGGGGCTGGATCTTAGAGGACTGGGTGCAGGGATTGTCCAGGAAGGGGTTGGATAGGAGTGAGCTAGTTTTGAGATGTGCACAGTAGCATGGTGATTAGCACTGCTGCTTTGCAGCGCCAGGGACTTGGGTTTGATTCCTGGCTGTGTGGAGTTTGCACATTCTCCCCATGTCTGCGTGGGTTTCCTCTGGGTGTTCCAGTTTCCTCCCACATTCCAAAGATGTGTGGGTTAGTTGGATTGGCCATGCTAAAGTGCCCCTTCATGTTAAGGGGACTAGCAGGTTAAATGCATGGGGTTATTGGGATAAGTGTCTGGATGGGGATGTGCTCGGTGTTGACTCGATGGGCTGAGTGGCCTCCTTCTGCACTGTAGAGATTTGATGAGCTGGTGGTGGAGGGATTGAGGGAAACTGAGAGAGAGGGAATGGGAATATGGAGAGAGGGTGATTGGGTGAGATGGGACTGGGCTAGGAGGGGCCTGGAAAATGAGGCTACAGGGGCAGAGAGAGGGGTAAACATAGAACATTACAGCGCAGTACGGGCCTTTTGGCCCTCAATGTTGCGCTGGCCATTGGAACCAATCTAATGACCCTCTAACCTAAACTATTCCAATGTTATCCATGTGCCTATCCACTGACCATTTGAACGCCCTTAAACTTGGTGAGTCCACAACTACTGCAGGCAGGGCATTCCACGGCATTGCTAACCTGCTCGGGGAATCTGGAACCGGGAGTTACAGCCTGAGGATACGAGGTAGACTGTTTGGGACTGAAATGAGGAAATATTTCTTCACTCAGAGGGTGGTGAAATTCTCTGCTACAGGAAGCTGTGCAGAATGAGTCCTGAATGTATTCAAGAAAGAGAGTTTTGTTTAGATTCGAATAGCATCAGGGGACATTAAGAGAAATCAGCAATGTAGCTTTGAGATAGAGGTTCCACCATGATCATATTGAATGGGAGAGCAGGCTCGAAGGGCCAAATGGCCTACTCCTGCTGTCTGTGTCTCTCTCTGTGTATGTGTTATGTGTTTTATTGTGTGTTCCCAGGAGATGTGAGTGTGAACGGTCAGGATGTGAGATTACCGTTCTCAAATACAGACCTGTCTATCTATCGAGCATCATCTACGTTCCTCCTGGTACTCACATTCGGAGCTCAGATACACTGGGGCCTGGAGTTCAGCGCAGCTTACATCATCCTGCAACCTGTCTATGCTCACAGAGTAAGTGTAACTGGCCACTCCGAGTGCGCATCGAGCACAGGCTCACTCTCAATCCACACTGACCACAGGGTAGAGGGGGAGGGTTGGCTGAGGGAGTGGATGGGGTGGGAGGGGTTATTGAGGGAGAGGGGGAGTGGGATTGGAGTTGTGTGGGTGAGGTGAGTGGAGATGGGGGAGTGGGTCGGGGTGGGGGTGATGCTTCTCCAGGATGTTGTTCCTCTGCTTGATGTCCCATTGATCACCCTGCTTTAGTACCCTGCTGACTCACTCCCTCTCGCTGCGGGGGTGGGGGGGGGAAGGTTGTGGGTGAGGCTGTGGGTGGGGGTGAGTGTCAGGGGTGAGGGTGGGGATTGAGGCTGGGGGTGGTAACGGGGTGAGTGAGTGTGGGAGGGGGTGTTCACTATTTGTGAAGTTAACACCACAGTGACTGGCTCCCTCTCACTGGGCTGGTGTGGGGTGGGTGGGGGTGGTGACGGAGTGAGGGTGGGGGGTGGAGGTGTTTGCTGTTTGTGATATTAGCACCATGGTGATTCACTCCCTCTCGCTGTAGGTGCGGGGATTGTGTGGAACCTTTAACTGGATCCAGAGTGATGAGTTTGCCACTCCAGACGGTGACATCGAGAGGAATCCGGCTGCTTTTGTCAATAAATTCAAAGTGTCTCCGAGTTGTCCGAATATCGAACCTCTGACTCTGGATACTTGCAGCACTTTTGCACAGCGCAGGCAATATGCTGAGAATTCCTGCCGGATACTCCACAGCACCCTGTTTGAGGTAATACCAAGGGTTCAGGTATCACCCCCAGGGTCAGGGACTCTCTCTGAGGAGTGATGGTTTCTCTAAGGGTCGGGGTTCTCCCTGAGGGTAAGGGGTTTCTCTGATGGCCAGGGATTGCCTGAAAGTTGGGGGTCACCCTGAAGGTGGTGGGGGAGGAGGGGGTCGCCCTGAGGGTCGGGGGTCGCCCTGAGGGTCAGGGGATTGCGCTGAGAGTCGGGGATTGCCCTGAAGGTTAGGGGTCGCCCTGAGGGGTGGGGGCAGACATTAAGGAATCATCAGGAAGTCATCAGTTCCATTTCTGTAAATTTAATGTTGAATATATTGATGAGTGATCACATGGAGAATGGATAATCTCTTTTCCTCACTCCCCCCCCCACCTCCCCTCCCCCGTCTCTCTCCTCTCCTCCCTCAGCCCTGCCATGATGTGCTGGATGTGGATCCATACTACACCTTGTGTCTGTCTGACGTGTGTGGCTGTGAGTCCAGTTCGGAATGTCTGTGTGGGATTCTCGCTGCGTTTGCCCGGGATTGTGCCCAGGAGGGAGTGCGGATTGAATGGAGAGAAAACAACTTGTGCCGTGAGTAAACTGGGGCTTTGGGGTGGAGGAATCTGAGCTTTGTGATTGGAGTTTTGTCTGAGGTTGCTGCTTCTGTTACAGGGGTATCCTGTTCACTGCCCGTGGGTTTGTGACAATTGTGGGGGGGAGCGGGGGGATATGTTTTAGAACATAGAACATTACAGCGCAGTACAGGCCCTTCGGCCCTCGAAGTTGCGCCGGCCAGTGGACCCTCTAACCTAAACTATTCCAATATCATCCATATGCCTATCCACCGAACATTTGAATGCCCCCAAAGTAGGCGAGTGCACAACTGCTGCAGGCAGGGCATTCCACGCCCTCACCACCCTCTGTGTAAAGAACCTGCCTCTGACATCCGTCCTATAACTACCACCTCTTAATTTAAAGTTATGTCCCCTCGTGTTGGTCATCACCATCTGAGGAAAAAGGTTCTCACTATCCACCCTATCCAATCCCTTGATCATCTTATACGCCTCAATTAGGTCACCGCGTAACCTTCTTCTCTCTAATGAAAATAACCTCAGGAAGAGAAGGGAATGGTTTAGTTTGGAGGGGCATTGCTTTTTATATTGGTCGGCGCAACATCGAAGGCCGAAGGGCCTGTTCTGTGCTGTAATGTTCTATGTTCAATGTTCTATGTTATGGTTGGTTAAGGATGTTATGGTTGGTTAAGGATGTTAACCTGATAGGTGCACAGTAGTACAGTGGTTAGCTCTTGTTGCTTCACAGCTCTTGGCTGTTGGGTTCGATCCCCGGTTCGGGTCACTGTCTGTGTGGAGCTTTGCACATTCTCCTCATGTCTGTGTGGGTTTCCTTTGGATATTCCGGTTTCAGGGAAGCAAATACAGACGGGATGTTAGGGGTAAGTTTTTCACTCAGAGGGTGGTGAGTGAATGGAATCGGCTGCTGTCGGAGGTGGTAGAGGCGAACTCGCTGGGGTCTTTTAAAAGACTTCTTAAATTAAGGGGTGGTAGTTATAGGATGGATATCAGAGGTAGGTTCTTTACCCAGAGGGTGGTTAGGGAGTGGAATGCCCTGCCTG
Source organism: Sphyrna mokarran (assembly GCA_024679065.1). Taxonomy (NCBI): domain Eukaryota; kingdom Metazoa; phylum Chordata; class Chondrichthyes; order Carcharhiniformes; family Carcharhinidae; genus Sphyrna; species Sphyrna mokarran. The sequence continues at coordinate 71,010 of JAGIQG010000007.1, read as the reverse complement.
CTGCAGTTGTAGATGCACGAAGTTTGGGGGCGTTTAAGAGGTTAGTAGATAAGTTTATGGAAGAGAAGAGAATGGTTTAGGTTAGAGGGTCATTGCTTTTTGTTAACTGGTCAGCGCAACATCGAAGGCCGAAGGGCCTGTTCTGGGCTGTAATGTTCTATGTTCTATTTAGATGTGATTGGCGCAACTCATGGGCCGAAGGGCCTGTTTGTGCTGTAGCGTTCTATGTTCTATGTAATGGATGTTATGGTTAGTTATGGATGTTATGGTTAGTTATGGATGCCAGACATGTACGTTAGGAATCTGGATTTCCAGAAGAGATTTGTTGAAAGTCTCCTCAGCCACTGCTAGTTAACGTCTCAGAGAATTGATGGTAAATGATTGACCTGGTTAGCATATTGTAGAGGAGAGGTAATGGGCAGGAATTTCACTTCTGAAGGAATTCCTCTGTTCTTCCCATTTATTAACAGTGTGATTTTCTGTCTCTCTTTGCTGCTCTGTACTCAGTGAATTATTCCTTGTTTAATTGTATTTTAATAAAGCCCTGGTTTCTTTTCCAGCGATACAGTGCAGTGGGGGACAAGTGTACAGCGACTGCTCTCGAGCCTGTCAAAATTCCTGTGGAGATTTACAAATGGAACTGCGATGTGAATCAGATGTGAAATGTGTTCCAGGTTGTAACTGTCCCATTGGATTGGTTTTGGATCAGGAGGGTCAGTGTGTGCCCCCCTCACTGTGCCCCTGTGTGCTCGATGGCACAGTGTACGCACCGGGCACCGTCAGCAACAGGGACTGTGACACTTGGTACGTATAAATATCCTGACCCCTGACCCTGAGCCTCTCCCTGACCCTGATCTTCACCCCAACCCTGAACCTCGCCCTGAAGGAGTTTAAAAAAAAGAGCCAGAAGGGATCATGAGAAGGCCTTGGCTGGTAGGATTAAGGAGAATCCCAAGGCCTTCTACAAATATATGAAAAGTAAAAGGATGAGAAGAGAAGGGATAGGGCCTATAAAAGGTGAAGGGGGAAATGTCTGTGTAAATCCGGAAGAAATGGCAGAGGTGCTTAACGAGTACTTTGCCTCAGTATTCACGGTGGAAAGTGACCTGGGAGGATGCACTGCAGGTTTGCGGCATACGGAAAAGATTGAGTATGTAGATATTAAGGAAGCGGATGTGTTAGAACTTTTAAATGCTATCAAGATAGACAAGTCTCCGGGACCAGATGGGATGTACCCCAGGTTATTGTGGGAGGTGACGGATGTAGGCAGAGCCCTTGGTGATGATCTTTGCGTTGTCGATGGAGATGGGAGAGGTTCCAGAGGATTGCGGATGTGGTCCCTATTTTCAAGAAAGAGAACAGGGATAGTCCTGGAAATTACCGACCGGTGAGTCTGACCTCAGTGGTTGGTAAGCTGATGGAGAGGCTTCTGAGGGACAAGATTTACAAGCATTTGGAGAAGTTTAGGTTGATTAGAAATAGTCAACATGGTTTTGTAAAAGGCAGGTCGTGCCTTACGAGCTTAATTGAGTTCTTCAAAAATGTGACTGAACACATTGACGAAGGAAGAGCAGTGGACGTGGTGTACATGGACTTCAGCAAGGCATTTGACAAGGTCCCCCATGCAAGACTTCTTGAGAAGGTGAGAGGGCATAGGATCCAAGGGGCTTTGGCCTTGTGGATCCAGAACTGGCTTGCCTGCGGAAGGCAGAGGGTGGTTGTGGATGGCTCTTTTTCTGCATGGAGGTCGGAGTGCCCCAGGGATTTGTTCTAGGACGCTTGCTGTTTGTCATTTTCATAAATGACCTGGATGAGGAAGTGGAGGGATGGGTGAGTAAGTTCGCCAATGACACGAAGGTCGGTGGTGTTGTGGATGGTCTGGAGGGATGTCAGAAGTTGCAGCATGACATCGACAGGATGCAAGACTGGGCGGAGAAGTGGCAGATGGACTTCAACACGGATAAACGTGTTGTGGTCCATTTTGGCAGATCCAACGGGATGAATGAGTACACTATCAAAGGTAGGAGTCTTAGCTGTGTGGAAGAGCAGAGGGATCTTGGGGTCCGGGTCCATAAGACCTCTCAAATTGGCCTCCCAGGTGGAGGATGTGGTTAAGAAAGCTTACGGTGTACTGGCCTTCATTCATCGAGGGATTGAGTTCAGGAGTCAGGAGGTAATGCTGCAGCTTTATAGGACCCTTGTCAGACCACACTTGGAGTACTGTGCGCAGTTCTGGTCGCCTCACTATAGGAAGGACGTGGAAGCTATTGAAAGGGTGCAGAGGAGATTTACAAGGATGTTGCCTGGATTGGGAGGCATGCCTTATGAAGACAGGTTGAGGGAGCTGGGACTGTTCTCCCTGGAGAGACGAAGGTTGAGAGGCGACCTGATAGAGGTTTACAAGATGTTGAGAGGATTAGATAGGGGGAACTCTCAGAGACTATTTCCCAGGGCTGAAATGGTCGCGACGAGAGGACACAGATTTAAGGTGCAGGGAAGCAAGTACAGAGGGGATGCTAGGTGAAAGTTTTTCACTCAGAGGGTGGTGAGTGAATGGAATCGGCTGCCATCGGTGGTGGTCGAGGCGAACTCGCAGGGGTCTTTTAAAAGACTTCTGGATGAGTATATGGGATCCAATGAGATTGGGGGTTATGGATAGGTCTATGGCTGTGTAGGTTTTAATGTGTTCGGCGCAACTTGTGGGCCGAAGGGCCTGTTTGTGTTGTAGTGTTCTATGTTCTATGTTCTATTAGAGGTTTAGATAAGGTGGACAGTGATAGCCTTTTTCCTAGGATGGAGAAAGCTAGCACGAGGGGACATAGCTTTAAATTAAGGGGTGGTAGTTATAGGACGGATGTCAGAGGTAGGTTCTTTACCCAGAGGGTGGTAAGGGTATGGAATGCCCTGCCTGCTGCAGTTGTAGATGCGCCAAGTTTGGTGGCGTTTAAGAGGTTAGTAGATAAGTTTATGGATGAAAGGGGAATGGTTTAGGTTTGAGGGTCATTGCTTGTTCCTAATTGGTCGGCGCAACATCGAAGGCCGAAGGGCCTGTTCTGCACTGTAATGTTCTATGAGCCTCGCCCTGACCCTGAACCTCACCCCTGACCCTGAACCTTACTTTGACCCTGAACCTCACCCCTGACCCTGAACCTCACCCCTGACCCTGAACCTCGCACTGACCCTGAATCTCGCCCTGACCCTGAACCTTACTTTGACCCTGAACCTCACCCTGACCTTCTGACCCTGAACATTAACTTGACCCTGAACGTTACCTCAACTCTGACCCCCAACCCTGAACCAGACTCTGACCTGACCTGAACCTGATCTCTGACTTGACCCCAACACTTGACCCTGACCCGATGCTGACCCCTGACCCGATCTTCACCTGTTCTGATCCTGACCCTGCCACTCAGCATAAATTCCTGACTGGATAGTGAATCGAGGAAACTCCGAGGATGCTTGATTGATACATAAAGGACAAGAGGTTCTTTAAGAAGAGAGAGGGCTTGTTCGGGATCTAAAATGTGGAAGCTCAAGATGTGAACATGGCTCTTAATGAATTCTTTACATCAATTTTCACAGGAAAAGGATGAGACAGGCATTATCTTTCATCTAGGCTGTTTTGTTCTTTGTTCTTTGTTCTAGGCCTGGGGAATTATCCACTTTCCAAGATATTAAACCTTGAATACCTGCTTCCTTACTCTGCTTATCTATTCAATATTACACACTTCACCATAACTATGATTTACCAGGATGTTGCCCTGGTATGGAGGGCATTAGCTATGAGGAGAGGTTGGAGAAACATGGTTTGTTCTCACTGGAGCGACAGAGGGTGAGGGGAGACCTGATAGAAGTCTACAAGATTATGAGAGGCATGGACAGAGTGGATAGTCAGAAACTTTTTCCCAGGGTGGAAGAGTCAATTACAAGGGGGCACAGGCTTAAGGTGGGAGGGGTAAGGTTTAAAGGAGATGTACGAGGCAGATTTTTTACACAGAGGATGGTGGGTGCCTGGAACTGGTTGCTGGGGGAAGTAGTGAAAACGGATAGGGTAGTGATTTTTAAGGGGCGTCTTGACAAATTCATGAATAAGATGGGAATAGTGGGATATGGTCTCCGGAAGGATAGGGAGTTTTAGTTAAATTGGGCAGCATCGTCGATGCAGGCTTGGAGGGACCGAAGGGCCTGTTCCTGTGCTGGAATTTTCTTTGTTCTTTGCTGAGGGAAACAAGGGAAGAAATAGCCCAGGCTCTGAGCATCATGTTCCAGTCCTCTCTGACTTGGTGCTGGAGTCACGATGTGGAGATGCCGATATTGGACTGGGGTAAACACAGTCAGAAGTCTCACAATATCAGGTTAAAGTCTCACCTGATAAAGGAACAGCAAGCGCTTCGAAAGCTAGTGACTTTTGCTACCAAATATACCTAGTGGACTTTAACTTGGTGTTGTGAGACTTCTTACTGTGTGCTGGAGGACAGTTAACAATGCACTGTTATTTAAATAGGCAGGAAAAATAAACCCAGTAATTATAGGTCAGTCATCCTAACCTCAGTGGTGGGAAAATTACATCCTGAGAAATAGTATAAATTGTCATTTGGAGAGGCAGGGATTGATCAAGGACAGTCAGTGTGGGTTTGTTAAGGGAAGGTCATAGAACGTAGAACGCTACAGCACAAACAGGCCCTTCGGCCCACAAGTTGTGTCGATCACATCTGTAATTACCAGGCCATAGAACTATCTGTAACTCCCAATCCCATTAAATCCCATGTACTCATCCAGAAGTCTCTTAAAAGACCCCAGCGAATTCGCCTCTATCACCGCTGATGGCAGCCGATTCCATTCACTCACCACCCTCTGAGTGAAAAACTTACCTCTAACATCTCCTCTGTACTTGCCCCCCAGCACCTTAAACCTGTGTCCTCTTGTAGCAACCATTTCAATCCTGGGAAATAGCCTCCGAGAATCCACCCTATCTATTCCTCTCAACATCTTAGAAACCACAATCAGGTCGCCTCTCAACCTTCGTCTCTCCAGGGAGAAGAGACCTAGCTCCCTCAACCTATCTTCATAAGACATACCCCCCAATCCAGGCAACATCCTTGTAAATCTCCTCTGCACCCTCTTCTACATCCTTCCTATAGTGAAGCGACCAAAACTGCAGACTCCAAGTGGGGTCTGACAAGGGTCTTATAAAGTATTGTTGGCGAACTTACTAACCCATCCCTCCACTTCCTCATCCAAGTCATTTATGAAAGTGACAAACAGCAGGGGTCCCAGAACAGATCCCTGGGGCACTCCACTGGTTACCGACCTCCATGCAGAACAAGACCCATCCACAACCACTCTCTGCCTTCTGCCGGCAAGCCAGTTCTGGATCCACAAGGCCAAAGCCCCTTGGATCCCATGCCCCCTCACCTTCTCAAGAAGTCTTGCATTGGGGACCTTATCAAATGCCTTGCTGAAATCCATGTAAACCACGTCCACTGCTCTTCCTTCGTCAATGCGTTCAGTCACATTTTCTAAGAATTCAACTAGGCTCATAAGGCACGATCTGCCCTTAACAAAGCCGTGTTGACTATTCCTGATCATATTGAACTTCTCTGAATGCTTATAAATCCTATCTCTCAGAATCCTCTCTATTAACTTACCGACCACTGAGGTTAGACTCACTGGTCGGTAATTGCCCGGGCTATCCCTGTTCCCTTTCTTGAAAATATCTGATGAATTTGAAGGTGATAAGGAACTTTGATGAGGGTCGCACATTTGATGTCGTTTGATGGATTTTAAGAAAGTTTTGACAATGTCAGAATGGAGAGAAGATGAAAAGTTCATGGAATCCGAGGCAAAGAAATAAACTGGATCCAAAATGAGCTGAGTGACAAGAAGGGTTCTGGTGGAAGGATTTTTTTTGTGACAGGCAGGCTGTCCCCAGTCGAATTCCACAGGCTGTAGAACATAGAACATAGAACATTACAGCGCAGAACAGGTCCTTCGGCCCTCGATGTTACACCGACCAATTAAGAAAAAGCAATGACCCTCTAACCTAAACCATTCCCTTTAGGACTGGCTCCCTTGCTGTCACGTATCAGTAGAGATTCAGATTTAGAACATAGAACATAGAACAATACAGCACAGAACAGGCCCTTCGGCCTTCGATGTTGTGCCGACCAAAATAAAAAGCAATGCCCCTCCAAACTAAACCATTCCCTTCTCTTCCATATACTTATCAACTAACCTCTTAAACGCCACCAAACTTGGCGCATCTACAACAGCTGCAGGCAGGGCATTCCACTCCCTAATCACTCTTTGAGTAAAGATTTGTATGTGAGGGGTGTGAGAAAGAAGTTTGTAGATGATCTGGTCATTGGCCAGATGTCAGATGGGTGAGCAGGGAAAAATCAATGAAGTGTGAGGCAGAGTGTTTGTGGAAGGCAAACATATCAACACAATAAATGGGAAGGTTCTGTGAAGTTTAGAGGAACAGAGGGATCTTGGAGTGAACATTTAGAGATAATGAGGTCAGGAGGCACAGGGATTTGTTCCTCAGCCAGTCGCTGAGATTGAATGGAAGAATCAGGCGGTTCTGTGAGAATTGCCACCAAAATCTTGCTGCCGTTATGCCGGGAGTATCTTATGACCCAGCTAATGGTGCCCCCCCCCTCCGTATCCCAGTATCAAGGGATGCATTTAACAGGAAACCTGGTTGATATTTGGCAGGACCACAAGCTCCTGCCACCAGTGAGTGACACACTGCTTCCCACTGCCACCAAACACACTGCAGAGAGAGTGAAAAATCGCCCCGTCTATAAAACGCTGCTTAGATCACAGCTAGAATACTGAGCAGTTGGCCTTGGCCCTGTCTCCTGGCCCTGCCGCCTTGACCTTGCACGCTGGCTCCACCCCCCCACCCCACCCCACCGGCCAGTGCTGTCCCTTTGACCCCGTACGCTGGTTCTATCCCCCCCACCCCACCCCACCGGCCAGTGCTGTCCCTTTGACCCCGTACGCTGGTTCTATCCCCCCCACCCCACCCCACCGGCCGGTGCTGTCCCTTTGACCCCATACGCTGGTTCTATCCCCTGGCCCTGCTCCTTTGACATCCCCCCATGGTCCTGCCCTTCAGCTCCACCCACCCTGGCCCTGTCCCCGCACGCTGGTTCTATCCCCTGGTTCTGCCCCGTGCCTGGTGCTGAAAGGGGTACAGAGCACTGGGAGTGTCGTGACTGTCATTTCTATGTGCCAACTTGTCCTGTTTCTCTGATTCCTGTTTTTTGTACATGTTTCCATTGATGATCTGGAATGTTATCCAGTGGTCAGTGATTCTCACTGCGTTCCAGCTGGAGATTTCTATTGGAAATACAGGCAGTGATTCTCTGTTTCTAACTCTCTCCTTTTTTCTAATAAGTAGTCTCACAACACCAGGTTAAAATCCAACAGCTTTATTTGGTAGTTTTCAGAGTGTCGCTCCATGATTTATAGAGATTTACAGAGGAAACAGGCCCTTCGGCCCAACTTGTCCATACTGCCCAGTTTTTACGATTAAACTAATCCCAATTGCCCACATTTGGCCCATATCCCTCTATACTCATCGTACCCACATAACTGTGATAAAATTGTGACCCACCTGATGAAGGAGCCGTGCTCCGAAAGCTTGTGCTACCAAATAAACCTCTTGGACTTTAACTTGGCGTTGTGAGAGCTCTTACTGTGTTTACCCCAGTCCAACACCGGCATCTCCACATCATCTCTCTTTCCTGAATGAACTCTGATATGGATTTTGAAATGAGTAAAGATGGAAACAATGGAGCTTAAAGAGATCCAGCTCCAGCGACATAAAACCACTGAAATATCGAGTGGGTACTGGAAATAATCAAAAATGCTACTGCAATACTGTCCTCCTGATGGAGATAGAACGGGAAACAAGTTCATCCTTCATTGTACAAACGCCTGGTGAGACTACACCTACATTGATTAATCCTGCAGCAAGTGGATTTGACAAAATGATATCTGGACTGCAAGGATTTGATTTGCTTTGATTTAGAAACACAGAAACTAGAAGCAGGAGGAGGCCAATCAGCCCTTCGAACCTTCTTTCCCATTCATTTTGATCACAGCTGACCATCAAATTCAATATCCTGATCCCTTCCTCCTCCCATATCCCTCGATCCTTTTAGCCCTGAGAGCAATGCCTAATTTCTTCCTGAAATCACAGTGTTTAGGTCCTCAGCTACTTTCTGTGGGAGTGAATTCCACACATTCACCACCCTCTGGGTGCAGAAATTTCTCCTCATCTCAGTTCTAAAAGGTTTACCTCTTATCCTCAAACTATAACCCCTAGTTCTAGACTCCCCCCACCATCGGAAACATTCTTTCTGAATCTACCCCATTTGATAGAATTTTATAAGTTAGAATTTTATGAGTTTCTATGAGATCCCCTCTCATTCTTCTGAACTCCAGTGAATGTAATCCTAACCGACTCAGCCTCTCTTCATATGACAGACCTGCCATCCCAGGAATCAGCCTGGTAAACCCTCGATGTGCTCCCTCTAAAGCAAGGAACATCCTTCCTCAGATAAGGAGACCAAAACTGCACCCAATACTCCAGGTGTGGCCTCACCAACACCCTGTACAATTACAACAAAACATCTCTATCCCTATACTCCAATCCTCTTGCTATGAAGGCCAACATACCATTTGCCTTCTTTACTCCCTGCTGCATCTGCTCACTTACTTTCAGCGACTGATGCACAAGGACTCCAAGGTCTCATAGAAAAACTACAGCACAACAAAGACCCCAATATAGGTCTCGCTGAGTATCTACGTCTCTCAAATATTTGATTTGATTTAATTTATTACTGTCAGATGTATTAACATACAGTGAAAAGTATTGTTTCTTGCGCACTATACAGACAAAACACACAGAGAAGGAGAGTGCAGAATGTAGTATTACATTCATAGCTAGGGTGTCGAGAAAGATCAACTTAATGTAAATAGAGAATTATTGCAATGTTTGAAAAGGAGTTTTATAAATATTGATTGAGAGTAAAAGACAGAATTAGCGAGCTTCCACAAACCAGGATTGTATTCCTGGGATATAGAACATAGAACATTACAGCACAGAACAGGCCCTTCGGCCTTCGATGTTGCGCCGACAAATTAGGAACAAGCAGTGACCCTCTAACCTAAACCATTCCCTTTTCATCCATAAACTTATTTACTAACCTCTTAAACGCCACCAAACTTGGCACATCTACAACTGCCGCAGGCAGGGCATTCCACTCCCTTACCACCCTCTGGGTAAAGAACCTACCTCTGATATCCGTCCTATAACTATCACCCCTTAATTTAAAGCTGTGTCCCCTCGTGCTAGCTTTCTCCATCCTAGGAAAAAGGCTATCACTGTCCACCCTATCTAAACCTCTAATCATCTTATATGTTTCAATAAGGCCTCCTCTTAGCCGCCTTCTTTCTAACGAAAACAACCTCAAATCTCTCAGCCCCTCTTCATAAGACCTGCCTTCCATACCAGGCAACATCCTGGGAAACCTCCTCTGTACCCTCTCCAATGCCTCCACATCTTTCTTATAATGCAGGGACCAGAACTGCACACGATACTCCAAGTGTGGCCACACTAGAGTTTTGTACAGTTGCAACATGACGTTGCGGCTCCAAAATTCAATCCCCCTACCAATAAAAGCTAATTTAGAAATTAAGAAGCAATTTGTTGAAAGTTTTCAAAGTATTGGAGTACAGAGAGAAACTGTTCCCGTTGACTGGGTACCTCCAAGTGGGGAAAGGGCTGAAGGGTTAGAGGATGATGTTTCAGAAGCTCTGGCTGAGGAGGTTCTCCTGGAAATGGCTATTCATCCCCAATTATTTGTTAATTTTCTATCAGAGATTTTGTGCCTTTCTTCATTAATCCACCATCATCCCATTGAGTGGTGGAACAGTCTCGAGAGTTTAAACGGTTTCCCTCATACCTATGTTCTTATTCTATATGGAGAAATTATGATTCTCTATAGAACATAGAACATTGCAGCACAGAACAGGCCCTTCGGCCTACGATGTTGTGCCGACCAATATAAAAAGCAATGCCCCTCCAAACTAAACCATTCCCTTCTCTTCTATATACTTATCAACTAACCTCTTAAACGCCACCAAACTTGGCGCATCTACAACTGCTGCAGGCAGGGCATTCCACTCCCGAACCACCCTTTGGGTAAAGACCTACCTCTGATATCCGTCCTATAACTATTACCCCTTAATTTAAAGCTGTGTCCCCTCGTGCTAGCTTTCTCCATCCTAGGAAAAAGGCTATCACTGTCCACCCTATCTAAACCTCTAATCATCTTATATGTTTCGATTAGGTCCCCTCTTAGACGCCTCCTTTCTAACGAAAACAACCTCAAATCCCTCAGCCTCTCTTCATAAGACCTGCCCTCCATACCAGGCAAATCCTGGTAAACCTCCTCTGTACCCTCTCCAATGCCTCCACATCTTTCTTATAATGTGGGGACCAGAACTGCACACAATACTCCAAGTGCGGCCGCACTAGAGTTTTGTACAGTTGCAACATGACGTTGTGGCTCCGAAATCAATCCCCCACCAATAAAAGCCAAGACTCCATATGCCTTCTTAACAACCTTCTCGACTTGACTGCCTACTTTCAGGGATCTATGCACATACACACCAAGATCCCTCTGCTCATCTAGACTGCTAAGAATCCTACCATTTGCCCTATACTCTACACATTTATTATTTCTTCCATAGTGCATTACCTCACACTTTTCCACATTAAACTCCATTTGCCATCTCTCGGCCCAGCTCTGCAACTTGTCCAAGTCCCTCTGCAAACTATAACACCCCTCTTCACTATCTACCACTCCACCGACTTTAGTGTCATCTGCAAATTTACTAATCCATCCTTCAATACCATCATCCAGATCATTTATAAAAATTACAAACAGCAGGGGCCCCAAAACAGACCCCTGAGGTACACCACTTGTCACCGAACTCCACGATGAATATCTCCCATCAACCACCACCCGCTGTCTTCTATCTGCTAGCCAATTCCTAACCCAAATAGCTAAATCACCCTCTATCCCATACATCTGCATTTTCTGCAGAAGTCTTCCATGGGCCACCTTATCAAACGCCTTACTAAAGTCCATATATACCACATCAACCGCCTTACCCCATCCACCTCTTTGGTCACTTTTTCAAAAAACTCAATGAGGTTAGTAAGGCACGACCTACCCTTCACAAAACCATGATGACTATCTCCAATCAATTCATTTCTCTCTAAATAACTATAAATCCTATCCCTAATTATTCTCTCCAATACTTTGCCCACAACAGAAGTAAGACTCACTGGCCTATAATTCCCTGGAAGGTCTCTCTTCCCCTTCTTGAACAACGGGACCACATTCGCTATCCTCCAGTCCTACGGAACCACACCCGTAACCAACGACGACCTGAAGATCAGAGCCAGAGGCTCTGCAATCTCCTCTCTTGCCTCCCAGAGAAGCCTAGGGTAAATCCCGTCTGGCCCAGGGGACTTATCCAACTTCAAACCCTCGAGAATATCTAGCACATCCTCCCTATCTACTTCGATACCTTCCACTTTGCAGTGGTTCTATATGGTTCTATATGTGAAGCTGCCATTACAATGGGTGGTAGGAGGAGTTTGATGAAATCACCCTGTCACCTGTTTCCAAAGCTTCACAGGATAGGTCGGTTTCATTGAATTTCTCTATCACACAACCAGCTACAAACTGACAATGAAACATTGTTCCATTGTCACCACCCTACCTCCCCACCCCCCACAAAAACATGTATCTGTCCCCTCCCAGCCCATACCTCCATCGACTTGTCCCCACTGCTCCCCAACCCTCCTCCCCATCACCCCCTCTAGAAGGGAATGGTTCCCTTCTCTAGAAGGGAATGGTTTAGTTTGGAGGGGCATTGCTTTTTATTTTGGTCGGCACAACATCGAAGGCCGAAGGGCCTGTTCTGTGCTGTATTGTTCTATTCTATCTATTCTATCTATCTGCCTCTCACAGAATCATAGAGATGCTTCAGCCCAACTTGCCCATGCCGCCCAATTTTTACCATTAAGCTCATCCCATTTGCCCCATTATCCCTCTATACCCATCTTACCCATGTGATATCTAACTGCTTTTTAAAAGACAAAATTGTACCTGCCTGTACTTCTACCTCTGGCAGCTTGTTCCAGACACTCACCATCCTCTGTGTGAAAAAATTGAGGACTTTCCAACAATTTACCCACCACAGATGTGAGGCTCACTGGCCTGTAGTTCCCAGGCTTTTCCCTGCAGCCCTTTTTAAACAAAGGTACAAAATTTGCCACTCTCCAATCTTCAGGCACCTCACCCGTGACTATCGATGATTCAAATATCTCGGGTAGGGGACCCACAATTTCCTGGGATACAGTTCATCAGGTTCCTGGGATTTATCTACCCTGATGCACTTTAAGACTTCCAGCATCTCCTTCTCTGTAATATGTACACTCCTCAAGACATCATTATTTATTTCCCCAAGTTCCCGAACATCCATGCTTTTCTCGACAGTAAATACTGATGGGAAATATTCATTTAGGATCTCACCCATCTCTTGTGGATCCGCACATAGCTGACCTTGTTGATCTTTAAGAGGCCCTACTCTCTCCCTGGTTACTCTTTTGCTCTTTATGTATTTGTAGAAGTTCTTTGGATTCTCCTTTGCCTTATCTGCCAAAACAATCTTGTGTCCCCTTTTTGCCCTCCTGATTTCTTTCTGAAAATTCTGACTCTCTCCCTGTCTCTGTTTCTGTCTCTATGTCTCTCTCTCTCTGTCTCTTTGTCTCCTTCACTCTGTCTCTCTCACTCTTTGTCTCTCTTGCTGTAGCAGTGAGGTGAGAAGGAGTTTATCAGTTTTAGCACAGTGCGATCCCACAGTGTGATGAAGGTGAGTAAGTATGTGAGTGCTGTAAGCAGCTCGAGACAGGCTGAGTGTTCAGTGTTCCTCAGGTTACGTGTTCCCTGTTCTTCTTCCTCTGACTGTTTCTTGTGGATCCGTGTTGTTGTTTTGCAGCTTGTGTAAGAATGGAGTTTGGAATTGCACAGACCGGATCTGTCCCGATTCAGCGAGCTGTCCCAATAATCTGATCTACACATCCCGATCCTGCCTCCACACCTGTGACACCATCGACTTTAATAAAACCTGTCAGGAGCCATTTGATGGCTGTGGATGTCCAGAAGGCCTCGTACTGCTGGTAGGATAGAACAGACCACACAGTGAGACCGTGCGTACGTGCATGTGTGTTTGTGTGTGCCTGACTTAACATCTGTGTTGTCTGATTGTACTGTGTGTGTGTGATTACTGTGTGTGTGTGTGTGTGTGTGACTGTGTGTGACTTGACTGTGTGTGACTTGACTGTGTGTGACTTGACTGTGTGTGACTTGACTGTGTGTGACTTGACTGTGTGTGACTTTACTGTGTGTGACTTTACTGTGTGTGACTTTACTGTGTGTGTGCACAGCTATCCTGTGTGCGAGATTACTGTGTGTATGTGGGACTGTACTCTGTGTGTGTGTGTGTGTGTGTGTGATACTTTGCTGTGTTTAATACTCTACGTGTGTGTGTGTGGTGATCCTGTGGAATTCATTAACACAGGAAGGAGTTGATGCCAAAGCATTGAATGTGTTCAACAGGTGGCTGGATATAGCATTTAGGTTGAATGGGATCAAAGGTTATGGGGAGAAAGCGGGATTAGGCTGTTGAGTTGGATGATCAGCCATGATCATTATGAATGGTGGAACTGTGGTAAAAATTGGGTGGCATGGACAAGTTGGGAGAAAGGGCCTGTTTCCACTCTGTAAATAAGAACATTGATTCTTCGAAAATGTGACTGAACACATTGACGAAGGAAGGGCGGTGGACGTAGTGTACATGGACTTTAGTAAGGCGTTTGATAAGGTCCCACATGCAAGGCTTCTGGAGAAGGTGAGAGGGCATGGAATCCAAGGGGCTTTGGCCTCGTGGATCCAGAACTGGCTTGCCGTCAGAAGGCAGAGAGTGGTTGTGGATGGGTCTTGTTCTGCATGGAGATTAGTAAGGCTAATGGACTTTAGTAAGGCGTTTGATAAGGTGGCCCATGGAAGACTTCTGCAGAAAATGCAGATGTATGGGATAGAGGGTGATTTAGCTAATTGGGTTAGGAATTGGCTAGCAGGTAGAAGACAGAGGGTGGTGGTTGATGGGAGATATTCATCGTGGAGTTCGGTGACAAGTGGTGTACCTCAGGGGTCTGTTTTGGGGCCCCTGCTGTTTGTAATTTTTATAAATGATCTGGATGAGGGTATTGAAGGATGGATTAGTAAATTTGCAGATGACACTAAAGTCGGTGGAGTGGTAGATAGTGAAGAGGGGTGTTATAGTTTGCAGAGGACTTGGACAAGTTGCAGAGCTGGGCCGAGAGGTGGCAAATGGAGTTTAATGTGGAAAAGTGTGAGGTAATGCACTATGGCAGAAATAATAAATGTGTAGAGTATAGGGCAAATGGTAGGATTCTTAGTAGTCTAGATGAACAGAGGGATCTTGGTGTGTATGTGCATAGATCCCTGAAAGTAGGCAGTCAGGTCGAGAAGGTTGTTAGGAAGGCATATGGAGTCTTGGCTTTTATTGGTAGAGGGATTGAATTTCGGAGCGGCAACGTCATGTTGCAACTGTACAAAACTCTAGTGCGGCCGCACTTGGAGTATTGTGTGCAGTTCTGGTCCCCACATTATAAGAAAGATGTGGAGGCATTGGAGAGGGTACAGAGGAGGTTACCAGGATGTTGCCTGGTATGGAGGGCATGTCTTATGAGGAGAGGCTGAGGGATTTGAGGTTGTTTTCGTTAGAAGGCGGCTAAGAGGGGACCTGATCGAAACATATAAGATGATGAGAGGTTTAGATAGGGTGGACAGTGATAGCCTTTTTCCTAGGATGGAAAAAGCTAGCACGAGGGGACACAGCTTTAAATTAAGGGGTGATAGTTATAGGACGGATATCAGAGGCAGGTTCTTTACCCAAAGGGTGGTTCGGGAGTGGAATGCCCTGCCTGCAGCGGTTGTAGATGCGCCAAGTTTGGTGGCGTTTAAGAGTTAGTTGATAAGTATATGGAAGAGAAGGGAATGGTTTAGTTTGGAGGGGCATTGCTTTTTATATTGGTCGGCGCAACATCGAAGGCCGAAGGGCCTGTTCTGTGCTGTAATGTTCTATGTTCTATGTTCAATCGGTAACCAGTGGAGTGCCCCAGGGATGTGTTCTGGGACCCCTGCTGTTTGTCATTTTCATAAATGACCTGGATGAGGAAGTGGAGGGATGGGTTAGTAAGTTCGCCAAAGATACAAAGATCGGTGGCGTTGTGGATGTTCTGGAGGGATGCCAAAAGTTGCAGCGGGACATAGACAGGATGCAAGACTGGGTGGAGAAGTGGCAGATGGACTTCAACGCAGATAAATGTGTAGTGGTCCATTTTAGTAGGAATAATGGGATGAAGAAGTACAATATAAGGGGTAGGAGTCTTAGCTGTGTTGTAGAGCAGAAGGATCTCGGGGTCCGGGTCCATAGGACTCTTAAATCGGCCTCGCAGGTGGAGGAAGTGGTCAAGAAGGCGTACGGTGTACTGGCCTTCATTAATCGAGGAATAGAGTTTAGGAGTCAGGAGGTAATGATGCAGCTCTATAAGACTCATGTCAGACCCCAGTTGGAGTATTGTGCGCAGTTCTTGTCGCCTCATTATAGGAAGGATGTAGAGGCGATTGAGAGAGTTCAGAGGAGATTTACAAGGATGCTGCCTGGATTGGGAGGCAGGCCTTATGAAGATAGGTTGAGGGAGCTGGGACTCTTCTCACTGGAGAGACGTAGGTTGAGAGGCGACCTGATAGAGGTTTATAAAATGTTGAGAGGAATAGATAGGGTGGACTCTCAGAGACTATTTCCCCGAGCTGAAATGGTCACTACGAGAGGACACAGATTTAAGGTGCAGGGAAGCAAATACAAAAGAGATGTCAGGGGTAGGTTTTTCACTCAGAGGGTGGTGAGTGAATGGAACCGACTGCCGTCGGAGGTTGTTGAGGCAAACTCACTGGGGTCTTTTAAGAGACTCTGGATGAGTATATGGAAAAGAATAGGATAGGGGGTTATAGATAGGTCTGTGGATTGGTAGATGTGATCGGTGCTACTCGTGGGCCGAAGGGCCTGTTTGTGCTGTATTGTTCTATGCTGTTCTATAAGAACTAGGAGCAGGAGGAGGCCATTCGGCCACTCGATCCTGCCCCGCCATTCAATACGATCCTGGCTGATCTTTTTGTGGACTCAGCTCCACTTACCCACCCACTCACCATAACATTAATTCCTTTACTGTTCAAAAATTTATCTATCCTTACCTTAAAAACATTCAATGAGGGAGCCCCAACTCCTTCACTGGACAGGGAATTCCACAGATTCACAACCCTTTGTGTGAAGAAATTCCTCCTCAACTGAGTCCTAAATCTGCTTCCCCTTATTTTGAGGCTCTGCCCCCTAGTTCTAGTTTCACCCACCAGTGGAAATTTCCCTGCTTCTATCTTTTCGATTCCCTTCATAACCTTATATGTTTCTATAAGATTTCCTCTCATTCTTCTGAATTCCAATGAGTATAGCCCAGTCTCTCTTCATAAACCAACCCTCTCAACTCCAGAATCAACCTAGACAATCTCTTCTGTGTGACCTCTGAGGTAGTGCACTTTGGCAGGAATAATAAATGTGTAGAGTATAGGGCTAATGGTAGGATTCTTAATAGTGTTGATGAACTGAGGGATCCTGGTGTATTTGTGCATAGATCCCTGAAAGTAGGCAGTCAAGTCGATAAGGTTGTTAAGAAGGCATACGGAGTCTTAGCTTTTATGGTAGGGGGATTGAATTTCGGAGCCGCAACGTCATGTTGCAACTGTACAAAACTCTAGTGCGGCCGCACTTGGAGTATTGTGTGCAGTTCTGGTCCCCACATTATAAGAAAGATGTGGAGGCATTGGAGAGGGTACAGAGGAGGTTTACCAGGATGTTGCCTGGTATGGAGGGCAGGTCTTATGAGGAGAGGCTGAGGGATTTG
>JAGIQG010000007.1:0-53773 GCA_024679065.1 Sphyrna mokarran | reverse complement strand
ACCAACGAGGACCTGAAGATCAGAGCCAGAGGCTCTGCAATCTCCTCTCTTGCCTCCCAGAGAATCCTAGGGTAAATCCCGTCCGGCCCAGGGGACTTATCCAACTTCAAACCCTCGAGAATTTCTAACACATCCTCCCTATCTACTACAATACTCCCCAATTTGCAACCCTGTACCTCAGTGCTCTCCACAGCTACATTTCCAGCACTCTGCGTGAATACCGAAGAGAAATATTTATTCAGTGCCTCACCAATCTCTTCAGGCTCCACGCACAACTTCCCACTGCTGTCTATGACTGGCCCTAATCTTGCCCTAACCAATCTTCTATTCTTAACATATCGAAAGAAAGCTTTAGGATTCTCCTTAATCCTATCAGCCAACATCTTCTCGTGTCCCCTCTTAGCTCTCCTCAATTCACTTTTACCTCCTTCCTAGCTAATCTATAGCTATCCATTGCACTACCTGAGCCTTCAAGCCTCATCCTGACATAAGCCTCCTTTTTCTTCTTAACCAGCAAATCAACTCTTTTCGTACACCAAGGCTCTCTTACTCGTCCATTTCCTCCCTGCCTGACAGGGACATACTTATCAAGGACTCGCAGCAGCTGCTCCTTGAATAAGCACCACATTCCAGATGTTCCCAGTCCCTGTAGTTTCCTAGTCCAATCTATGCACCCTAATTCTCTCCTGATGGCCTCATAATTACCCTTCCCCCAGCTATAACTACTGCCCCCAGCTTCATGCCTATCCCTGTCCATCACTAAGGTGAACGTAACCGAATTGTGGTCACTATCACCAAAATGTTCACTAACTTCCAAGCCTAACACCTGGTCTGGCTCATTGCCCAGCACCAAATCCAATGTAGCCTCACCTCTAGTTGGCCTATCTACATACTGAGTCAAAAAACCTTCCTGCACACTCTGTACGAAAACTGACCCCTCTAACGAGCTAGAGCTATAGCTATTCCAATCAATATTAGCAAAGTTAAAGTCCCCCATCACAATTACCCTACTACTTTCACTCCTAATCAGAATTGACTTCGCAATCCTTTCCTCAACCTCTCTAGAACTATTAGGAGGTCTGTAAAAGACTCCCAACAGGGTGACCTCTCCTCTCCTGTTTCTAATCTCAGCCCATACTACCTCAACAGACAAGTCCTCATCAAACTTCTTTTCGATCACCGTGATACAGTCTTTGACCAGTAACGCCACTCCTCCCCCCCTTCTACCCCCTTCTCTACTCCGACTAAAGCATTTGTACCCCGGAACCTGCAACATCCATTCCTGTCCCTGCTCTACCCAAGTCTCTGAAATGGCCACAACATCGAAGTTCCAGGTACTGGTCCAAGCTGCAAGTTCCTCCCCCTTATTGCGAATACTCCTTGCATTAAAGTATACGCATCTCAAACCATGCCCCACCCCACCCGTACGCCGCTGTGTTTTACAACTCTCCTCTATAACCCCCTTACTCTCATCCCTCTCAGCACCCCAACTACTTAGGATCCCACCCCCCCCCGAATCAGTTTAAAGCCCCCATCATAGCCTTAGCAAATTTTCCCCCCAAGATATTAGTCCCCCTCTGGTTCAGGTGTAGACCATCTCTCTTGAAGAGGTCCCACCTATCCCAGAATGAGTCCCAATTGTTAAGGAACCTGAACCCCTCCCTCCTGCACCATCCACGCAGCCATGAGTTCAAACTATCCCTTTCTCTGTTCATCTCTAAACTATCCCTTGGCACAGGCAAGAGTCCAGAGATAACCACTCTGCCTGTTATGGACCTAAGCTTCCACCCTAACTCCATAAATTTCTGTTTAATATCCCCTTCCCTTGTCCTACCTACATCATGTGTCCCCACATGAACAATGACTTGGGGCTGACTCCCCTCACCCTTAAGAATCCTAAAAACCCGATCTGCAACATCCTGGACCCCAGCCCCTGGGAGGCAACACACCAGCCCTGAGTCCTGTTTATTACTATTTACCCTCCTATCTGTCCCTCTAACTATGGAGTCTCCTATAACTAGGCCTAATCTCTTATTCCCCCCACCCACCTGAGCATTCTCAGCAGGCTCACCCCCAGAGACCTGCTCCCTTTGGTCAGCTCCAGTTGATTCTTCCTCAACTGTAGCCTCCAAGACAGAAAATTTATTTTGGAGGGGAACAGCCCCAGGGGATGTTGAGGTGCAGATAGGGAAACAGATACTGGAGAGAGTAGAAATAACAGAGTTGTTGTGATGGGAGACTTCAATTTCCCAAACATCGACTGGAATATCCCAAGGGTAAGGGGTTTGGATGGGGAGGAGTTTGTTAGGTGTGTTCAGGAGGGTTTCCTGACACAGCACGTGGACAAGCCTACGAGAGGAGAGGCTGTACTGGACCTGGTACTAGCTAATGAACCAGGACAGGTGATGGATCTCTCGATAGGAGAGCATCTTGGGGATGGAGATCATAATTCTATCTCCTTCACCCTTGCATTGGAAAAGGATAGGATCAGGCAGGCTAGGAAGGTGTTTGTCTGGAATAAGGGGAAATATGAAGACATCAGGCAGATATTGGGGCGAATAAACTGGAAGGAGGTGTTCTTGGGGAAAAGCACAGAAGGTGGCAGATATTCAAGGAATGCTTGTCTGGAGCTTTGCACGACAAAGTTCCGGTGAGACAAGGAGGTTTTGGTAGGGCGTGGGAACCGTGGTGCACAAAGGCAGTGGTTAACATAGTCAGGAAGAAAAGAAAGGTGTATAAAAGGTTCAAAGAGCTAGGAGATGTTGGGGATCTAGAGAAGTATAAGGCTTATAGAAGAGAGCTTAAAAAGGAAATTAGGAGAGCCAGAAGGGGTCATGAGAAGGCCTTGGCTGGTAGGATTAAGGAGAATCCCAAGGCCTTCTACAAATATGTGAAAAGTAAAAGGATGAGAAGAGAAGGGATAGGACCTATAAAAGGTGAAGGGGGAAAAGTCTGTATGGAACCGGAAGAAATGGCAGAGGTGCTTAATGAGTACTTTGCCTCAGTATTCACGGTGGAAAGTGATCTGGGAGGATGCACTACAAGTTTGCGGCAGACTGAAAAGATTGAGTATGTAGATATTAAGGAAGCGGATGTGTTAGAACTTTTAAATGCTATCAAGATAGACAAGTCTCCGGGACCAGATGGGATGTACCCCAGGTTATTGTGGGAGGTGAGGGATGTCATTGCAGAGCCCCTGGCGATGATCTTTGCGTCGTCGATGGAGACGGGAGAGGTTCTGGAGGATTGGAGGATTGCGGATGTGGTCCCTATTTTCAAGAAAGAGAACAGGGATAGTCCTGGAAATTACCGACCGGTGAGTCTGACCTCAGTGGTTGGTAAGCTGATGGAGAGGCTTCTGAGGGACAAGATTTACGAGCATTTGGAGAAGTTTAGGTTGATTAGAAATAGTCAGCATGGTTTTGTAAAAGGCAGGTCGTGCCTTACGAGCTTAATTGAGTTCTTCGAAAATGTGACTGAACACATTGACGAAGGAAGAGCAGTGGATGTGGTGTACATGGACTTCTGCAAGGCATTTGACAAGGTCCCCCATGCAAGACTTCTTGAGAAGGTGAGAGGCCATGGGATCCAAAGGCCTTTGGCCTTGTGGATCCAGAACTGGCTTGCCTGCAGAAGGCAGAGGGTGATTGTGGATGGGTCTTTTTCTGCACGGAGGTCGGTCACCAGTGGAGTGCCCCAGGGATCTGTTCTAGGACCCTTGCTGTTTGTCATTTTCATAAATGACCTGGATGAGGAAGTGGAGGGATGGGTGAGTAAGTTCGCCGATGACACGAAGGTCGGTGGTGTTGTGGATGGTCTGGAGGGATGTCAGAAGTTGCAGCATGACATCGACAGGATGCAAGACTGGGCGGAGAAGTGGCAGATGGACTTCAACGCGGATAAATGTGTTGTGGTCCATTTTGGCAGATCCAACGGGATGAATGAGTACACTATCAAAGGTAGGAGTCTTAGCTGTGTGGAAGAGCAGAGGGATCTTGGGGTCCGGGTCCATAAGACTCTCAAATCGGCCTCCCAGGTGGAGGATGTGGTTAAGAAAGCTTACGGTGTACTGGCCTTCATTCATCGAGGGATTGAGTTCAGGAGTCAGGAGGTAATGCTGCAGCTTTATAGGACCCTTGTCAGACCACACTTGGAGTACTGTGCGCAGTTCTGGTCGCCTCACTATAGGAAGGACGTGGAAGCTATTGAAAGGGTGCAGAGGAGATTTACAAGGATGTTGCCTGGATTGGGAGGCATGCCTTATGAAGACAGGTTGAGGGAGCTGGGACTGTTCTCCCTGGAGAGACGAAGGTTGAGAGGCGACCTGATAGAGGTTTACAAGATGTTGAGAGGAATAGATAGGGTGGACTCTCAGAGACTATTTCCCAGGGCTGAAATGGTCGCGACGAGAGGGCACAGATTTAAGGTGCAGGGAAGCAAGTACAGAGGGGATGCTAGGGGAAAGTTTTTCACTCAGAGGGTGGTGAGTGAATGGAATCGGCTGCCGTCGGTGGTGGTCGAGGCGAACTCGCTGGGGTCTTTTAAAAGACTTCTGGATGAGTATATGGGATCCAATGGGATTGGGGGTTATAGATAGGTCTATGGCTGGGTAGGTTTTGATGTGTTCGGCACAACTTGTGGCCGAAGGGCCTGTTTGTGCTGTAGTGTTATTAAAAATTGGTTTTCTGCCATTAGTTTCTTTTGATTGTTAAGTTAATATATGTCCACATCCCAAGAACAGGCCCTTCGGCCTTCGATGTTGCGCCGACCAATATAAAAAGCAATGCCCTCCAAACTAAACCATTCCCTTCTCTCCATATACTTATCAACTAACCTCTTAAACGCCACCAAACTTGGCGCATCTACAACTGCTGCAGGCAGGGCATTCCACTCCCGAACCACCCTTGGGTAAAGAACCTACCTCTGATATCCGTCCTATAACTATCACCCCTTAATTTAAAGCTGTGTCCCCTCGTGCTAGCTTTCTCCATCCTAGGAAAAAGGCTATCACTGTCCACCCTATCTAAACCTCTAATCATCTTATATGTTTCGATAAGGTCCCTCTTAGCCGCCTCCTTTCTAACGAAAACAACCTCAAATCCCTCAGCCTCTCTTCATAAGACCTGCCCTCCATACCAGGCAACATCCTGGTAAACCTCCTCTGTACCCTCTCCAATGCCTCCACATCTTTCTTATAATGTGGGGACCAGAACTGCACACAATACTCCAAGTGCGGCCGCACTAGAGTTTTGTACAGTTGCAACATGATGTTGCGGCTCCGAAATTCAATCCCCCTACCAATAAAAGCTAAGACTCCATATGCCTTCTTAACAACCTTATCGACTTGACTGCCTACTTTCAGGGATCTATGCACATACACCAAGATCCCTCTGTTCATCAACACTATTAAGAATCCTACCATTAGCCCTATACTCTACACATTTATTATTCCTGCCAAAGTGCATTACCTCACACTTTTCCACATTAAACTCCATTTGCCACCTCTCGGCCCAGCTCTGCAACTTGTCCAAGTCTCTCTGCAAACTATAACACCCCTCTTCACTATCTACCACTCCACCGACTTTAGTGTCATCTGCAAATTTACTAATCCATCCTTCAATACCCTCATCCAGATCATTTATAAAAATTACAAACAGCAGGGGCCCCAAAACAGACCCCTGAGGTACACCACTTGTCACCGAACTCCACGATGAATATCTCCCATCAACCACCACCCTCTGTCTTCTATCTGCTAGCCAATTCCTAATCCAATTAGCTAAATCACCCTCTATCCATACATCTGCATTTTCTGCAGAAGTCTTCCATGGGCCACCTTATCAAACGCCTTACTAAAGTCCATATATACCACATCAACCGCCTTACCCCCATCCACCTCTTTGGTCACTTTTCAAAAAACTCAATGAGGTTAGTAAGGCACGACCTACCCTTCACAAAACCATGCTGCAATCTCATTTCTCTCTAAATAACTATATAATCTGTGCTATCCCTATATATCATTCTCTCTCAATACTTTGCCCACAACAGAAGTAAGACTCACTGGCCTATAATTCCCTGGAAGGTCTCTCTTCCCCTTCTTGAACAATGGGACCACATTCGCTATCCTCCAGTCCTCCGGAACCACACCCGTAACCAACGACGACCTGAAGATCAGAGCCAGAGGCTCTGCAATCTCCTCTCTTGCCTCCCAGAGAATCCTAGGGTAAATCCCGTCCGGCCCAGGGGACTTATCCAACTTCAAACCCTCGAGAATATCTAGCACATCCTCCCTATCTACTTCGATACTTTCCAGTTTGCTACCCTGTACCTCAGTGTTCTCCATAACTACATTTACATCACCCTGCGTGAATACCGAAGAGAAATATTTATTCAGTGCCTCTCCAATCTCTTCAGGCTCCACGCACAACTTCCCACTGCTGTCTATGACTGGCCCTAATCTTGTCCTAACCAATCTTCTATTCTTAACATATCTAAAGAAAGCTTTAGAATTCTCCTTAATCCTATCAGCCAAAGTCTTCTCGTGTCCTCTCTTAGCTCTCCTCAATTCACTCTTTAGCTCCCTCCTGGCGAATCTATCGCTATCCATTGCACTAACCGAACCTTCAAGCCTCATCCTGACATAAGCCTCCTTTTTCCTTTTAACCAGCAAATCAACTTTTTTTGTACACCAAGGTTCTCTTACTCGACCATTTCCTCCTTGCCTGACAGGGACATACTTATCAAGGACTCGCAGCAGCTGCTCCTTGAATAAGCTCCACATTCCAGATGTTCCCAGTCCCTGTAGTTTCCTAGTCCAATCTATGCACCCTAATTCTCTCCTGATGGCCTCATAATTACCCTTCCCCCAGCTATAACTACTGCCCCCAGCTTCATGCCTATCCCTATCCATCACTAAGGTGAACGTAACCAACCCTGTCTTGTGCAGGAATCTCAAGGTGTTGGTTTGTAGGTGCAGCAGGTAATTAAGAAGGCAAATGGAATTTTGTCCTTCATTGCCAGAGGGATTGAGTTTAAAAACAGTGAGGTTATGTTGCAGCTGTATAAGGTGCTGGTGAGGCCACACCTGGAGTTACTGGTAATTAAGAAGGCAAATGGAATTTTGTCCTTTCTCAATAAGGAGACCAAAACTCTACACAGTAATTCCAGGTGTGGCCTTATACAGCTGCAACATAACCTCACTGTTTTTAAACTCAATCCCTCTGGCAATGAAGGACAAAATTCCATTTGCCTTCTTAAGTACCTGCTGCACCTACAAACCAACACCTTGAGATTCCTGCACAAGAACACCCAGATCCCTCTGCACAGCAGCATGCTGCAATTTTTTACCATTTAAATAATAGTCCATTTTGCTGCTATTCATTTCAAAATGGATGACCTCATGGAAGAATGTTCCTGATGTTGGGGAAGTGCAGAACTAGGGGTCACAGACTCAGAATAAGGAGTAAGTCATTCAGAACTGAGATGAGGGAGAACTTCTTCTCTCAGAGAGTTGTGAACCTGTGGAATTCTCTATCACAGAAAACCAGTATGAGTATAATCCCAGTCTACTCAGTCTCTCCTCATAAGCCAACCCTCTCAACTCCAGAATCAACCTAGTGAATCTCCTCTGCACCCCCTCCAGTGCCAGTATATCCTTTCCCAATAAGGAGACCAAAACTCTACACAGTAACTCCAGGTGTGGCCTTATACAGCTGCAACATAACCTCACTGTTTTTAAATTCAATCCCTCTGGCAATGAAGGACAAAATTCCATTTGCCTTCTTAATTACCTGCTGCACCTACAAACCAACACCTTGAGATTCCTGCACAAGGACACCCAGATCCCTCTGCACAGCAGCATGCTGCAATTTTTTACCATTTAAATAATAGTCCATTTTGCTGCTATTCATTTCAAAATGGATGACCTCACATTTACCAACATTGTACTCCATCTGCCAGACCCTCGCCCACTCACTTAGACTATCTATATCCCTTTGCAGACTTTCAGTGTCCTGCTCTTCCACCCATCTTAGTGTCATCTGTGAATTTTGACACACTACACTTGATCCCCAACTCCAAATCATCTCTGTAAATCATAAACAATTGTAATCCCAACACTGATCCCTGAGGCACACCACTAATCACTGATCGCCATCCAAAAAAACACCCATTTACCCCCACTCTTTGCTTACCATTAGTTAACCAATCCTCTATCCATGCTAATACATTACCCTAACACTGTAACAGTCTTTGGTGCGGCACCTTGTCAAATACCTTCTAGAAATCCAGATACGCCACATCCACAGGTTCCCCATTGTCCACTGTACATATAATGTTCTCAAAGAATTCCACCAAATTAGTCAAACATGACCTTCCCTTCATAAATCCATGTTGCATCTTATCAATAGGACAATTTATATCCAGATGGAATAGTTTAGGTTAGAGGGTCATTAGATTGGTTCCATTGCTCGGTGCAACATTGAGGGCTGAAGGGCCTGCATAGCGCTGTAATGTTCTATGTTCTATGTCTCAGTATTTCTTTCTTGAATGATAGATTTAAGCATTTTCCCTACTATAGAAGTTAAGCTAATCAGTCTAAAGTTACCTGGCCACTGTTCAAAAAAGGCAAAAGGCAATCTGTGGGAACCACCCCAGAGTTCAGCAAATTTTGCTAAATTATCACTCGTGCATTAGACTGTCTGAAATTGGCCAATCTGTTTTGTGGACTGGGCCATATACAGCAGAGATTCTGTGACTGGTTGATAAAAAGTTAGTCTGGATGTTTTGTACCTGTGTGTGACACTGGCTGAACGGTAAAGTAAGGAGGCGACTGCACAGCGATTCAGCAG
The DNA here is from genome assembly GCA_024679065.1 of Sphyrna mokarran. Taxonomy (NCBI): domain Eukaryota; kingdom Metazoa; phylum Chordata; class Chondrichthyes; order Carcharhiniformes; family Carcharhinidae; genus Sphyrna; species Sphyrna mokarran. The sequence continues at coordinate 44,927 of JAGIQG010000007.1, read as the reverse complement.
CCTGACGTAACTGGACATCCTGAGTATCACACCCAGTACTCAGCTGTGAGGCTTCATCACAGTCCTGAAAAAACAACACAAGCACCAAATTCAAACAGACTTTACCCCAGCAATCGCCCTCAACACCAGTGCCCCCACAGGGCTGTGTTCTCAGCCCCCTGCTATACTCCTTACACATCTATCACTGAGCGAACAAATTCCCCTCCAATTCCATTTTCAGTTTGCTGATGACATCACCATAGTGGGTCGGATCTCAGACAACGATGAGACAGAGAACAGGAATGAGATTGAGAATCTGGTGAACTGGAGCAGCAACAATAATCTCTCCCTCAATCTCAACAAAATAAAGGAGATTGTCATCGACTTCAGGAAACGTAAAGGAGAAACATGCCCCTGTCTACATCAATGGGGATGAAGTTAAAAACCTGAAGCTCTTGACTGTTTCTAAGTGTCCAGATCATGAACAACCTGTCCTGGTTCCCCCCCAACCACACCCCCCCCCCCCCACAACACCCCCACCCCCACAATCACCCCCCACCACCACCGCCCCCCCAACCACACCCCATCTCTCCCGCCCCACCCAACCATCTCCCCAATCCCCCCACCACCACCACACCCCCATCTTCCCCCCCACCACCGCTCCCCCACCACCGCTCCCCAACACCCCCCAACTTCCCGCCCCCCCCCCAACCACCCCTCAATCCCCCACCACCACCGCCCCCCCACCATCCCCCCATCTCCCCGCAAACCCCCCCAAACCACTCCGCCATCCCCCCCCACCACCTCCCCACCCACCACCCCACCCCACCACGCCCCCCCCAACCACCCCCCCATCCGCCCACCACCTCCCCCCCACCCCCCACCCCCCCACCCCCCATACTACTCCCCGCCCATGCCGACACTATAGTTAAAGACCAACAACACATAGAATCATAGAATCCTCGTGTTGAAGGAGGCCATTTGGCCCATCAACTCGACATCGACCACAAAAAAAAGACATTTTGGATAGGAGCAGAAAGAACAGAGTCGTTATAGTGGGAGATTTTAATCTCTCTGGGGTGGATTGGAAAGTACCTAGAGCTGGGGGTTTGGACGGGGAGGAATTTGTAAAATGTATACTGGAAGGATCGTTGGAGCAGTATGTGGCTAGCCCGACTAGAGAAGGGGCTATATTGGATTTAGTTCATTATGAGCCAGGGCAGGTGGTTGATGTTGTAGTGGGGGAACATGTGGCTAACAGTGACCACAATTCTGTCTACTTTAGGATACAGAGGGAAAAGGATGCTTGTTGCCCCAGGGGCAGGGTGCTGAATTGGGGGAAGGCTAACTACGGTCGGATTAGGCAGGAACTTAGGGAAACTGATTGGGAACGGTTGTTTGAAGGTAAGTCCACGCTAGGCATGTGGGACTCTTTCAAGGGAATATAGAAAATGTTGCAAGATAGGTATGTGCCAGCCAAGAGGGAAGATGGGAAAGGTAGGATTAGAGAGCCGTGGATTACCAGGGATACTGAGGACTTGGTTAGGAAGAAAAGAGAGGCGTATGATAGGTCAAAGCAGCTGGGAACGGAGACAGCGTTGGAGGAACATAGAGAGAGTAGGAGGGAGCTCAAACGGGGAGTTAGAAGGGCAAAAGGGGGGCATGAAATGGTTTTGGTGGATAGGATTAAGAAAAACCCAAAGGCTTTTTACTCCTATGTTAGGAATAAAAGGGTGGTTAGAGGAAAAAAATCGGACCTCTTAGGGACAGAGGAGGGGAACTGTGCTTTGAGCCCGAGGAAATAGAACATAGAACATAGAACATTACAGCACAGAACAGGCCCTTCGGCCTTCGATGTTGTGCCGACCAAAATAAAAAGCAATGCCCCTCCAAACTAAACCATTCCCTTCTCTTCCATATACTTATCAATTAACCTCTTAAACGCCACCAAACTTGGCGCATCTACAACAGCTGCAGGCAGGGCATTCCACTCCCTAATCACTCTTTGAGTAAAGAACCTACCTCTGATATCCGTCCTATAACTCATACCCCTTAATTTAAAGCTGTGTCCCCTCGTGCTAGCTTTCTCCATCCTAGGAAAAAGGCTATCACTGTCCACCCTATCTAAACCTCTAATCATCTTATATGCTTCAATAAGATCCCCTCTTAGCCGCCTCCTTTCTAACGAAAACAACCTCAAATCCTTCAACCTCTCTTCATAGGACCTGCCCTCCATACCAGGCAACATCCTGGTAAACCTCCTCTGTACCCTCTCCAATGCCTCCACATCTTTCTTATAATGTGGGGACCAGAACTGCACACAATACTCCAAGTGCGGCCGCACTAGAGTTTTGTACAGTTGCAACATGATGCTGTGGCTCCTAAATTCAATCCCCCTACCAATAAAAGCTAAGACTCCATATGCCTTCTTAACAACTTTATCCACTTGACTGCCTACTTTCAGGGATCTATTGACACATACACCAAGATCCTTCTGTTCCTCAACACTATTAAGAGCCCTACCATTAGCCCTATACTCTACACATTTATTGTTCCTGCCAAAGTGCATTACCTCACACTTTTCCACATTAAACTCCATTTGCCACCTCTCGGCCCAGCTCTGCAACTTGTCCAAGTACTCTGTAAACTATAACACCCCTCTTCACTATCTACCACTCCACCGACTTTAGTGTCATCTGCAAATTTACTGATCCATCCTTCAATACCCTCATCCAGATCATTTATAAAAATTACAAACAGCAGGGGCCCCAAAACAGACCCCTGAGGCACACCACTTGTCACCGAACTCCACGATGAATATCTCCCATCAACCACCACCCTCTGTCTTCTATCTGCTAGCCAATTCCTAATCCAATTAGCTAAATCACCCTCTATCCCATACATCTGCATTTTCTGCAGAAGTCTTCCATGGGCCACCTTATCAAACGCCTTACTAAAGTCCATATATACCACATCAACTGCCTTACCCCCATCCACCTCTTTGGTCACTTTTTCAAAAAACTCAATAAGGTTAGTAAGGCACGACCTACCCTTCACAAAACCATGCTGACTATCCCCAATCAATTCTTCAACTGAATAATGGTCTGTTGGATCGTGATGGCTCAGGTTTTGGAGGGCTGAAGGGTCTTTTCCTGTGCTGTACTGTTCTTTTACCCTGTGCTGTAGGTGTGTGTCTGGATTTGGCAGAGTTCAGTGGTGTAAGCAAGAGACTGGGATGAATTACGTGACTCGTATTGAAAGGGATAGGATCTGGAGTTAGCTCTCTGAGCAGCAGTCAATTAAAATGTTGTTGACTCACCAGTGATACATCTCTGCTGGGATACCTGCCCAGGAGGGTATTGTGTCCGTGGTGATAAAAGGTGACAGTTCTCCGCTTCACACACATCCCGTTTCTCCAGGTAGCGATCGAGGACACTCCAGCCGCTGACACACTCCTCCCGGCAGTATCCCTCATTGGGGTTATCCACTGCCCACAGCTGGCAGGACAGTGGATATACAATCCGAGTAAATCACCCATTACTGCAACTCTTCCCTAATGCAGACAAAACTCCAATTCATCAAATCCTATCAGAACCGGGATGGAGAAACCCAGTTCCCGATACAACCACCATTGGTTCAACTCATCACCCTAAGACTGAACATTTTGCCCGTACAGAGTACTTTGCGATTTATTAACCAAGGAATAGAATATTCGGAGCAGGGTAATTTCTGCTAGGATAGTTATATATAAATATTATTTGGGACCATGGAGCCTGAGGACTAGTTCACAATTCCCGTGGTGTCATTACAGAGAGGGAGAACATAGAACATAGAACATAGAACATTACAGCACAGAACAGGCCCTTCGGCCTTCGATGTTGTGCCGACCAAAATAAAAAGCAATGCCCCTCCTAACTAAACCATTCCCTTCTCTTCCATATACTTATCAACTAACCTCTTAAACGCCACCAAACTTGGCCATCTACAACTGCTGCAGGCAGGGCATTCCACTCCCTAATCACTCTTTGGGTAAAGAACCTCCTCTGATATCCGTCCTATAACTATCACCCCTTATTTAAAGCTGTGTCCCTCGTGCTAGCTTTTTCCATCCTAGGAAAAAGGCTATCACTGTCCACCCTATCTAAACCTCTAATCATCTTGTATGTTCGATAAGGTCCTTTGGCCTCTTTCTAACGAAAACAACCTCAAATCCTCAGCCTCTCTTCATAGGACCTGCCCTCCATACCAGGCAACATCCTGGTAAACCTCCTCTGTACCCTCTCCAATGCCTCCACATCTTTCTTATAATGTGGGGACCAGAACTGCACACAATACTCCAAGTGCGGCCGCACTAGAGTTTTGTACAGTTGCAACATGATGTTGCGGCTCCTAAATTCAATCCCTACCAATAAAAGCTAAGACTCCATTATGCCTTCTTAACAACTTTATCGACTTGACTGCCTACTTTCAGGAATTCAGTTCTGATAAATGTGAGGTGATGCATTTCGGGAGAAAGAATGTACGGGGGAGGTATATGATAAAGGGTAGACCTATTAAGAGTATAGAAACGCAGAGGGACCTGGGGGTGCAGGTGAACAAGTCTCTGGAGGTGGCAGAGCAAGTGGAGAAGGTTGTGAAGAAAGCGTATGGTATGTTAGCCTTTATAGGAAGGGATACATAGTAATAGAACATAGAACATAGAACATTACAGCGCAGAACAGGCCCTTCGACCTTTGATGTTGCGCCGACCAATTAGGAAAAAGCAATGACCCTCTAACCTAAACCATTCCCTTTTCATCCATAAACTTATCTACTAACCTCTTAAACGCCACCAATCTTGGCGCATCTACAACTGATGCAGTCAGGGCATTCCATACCCTTACCACCCTCTGGGTAAAGAACCTACCTCTGATATCCGTCCTAAAACCACCACCCCTTAATTTCAAGCTGTGTCCCCTCGTGCTAGCTTTCTCCATCCTAGGAAAAAGGCTATCACTGTCCACCCTATCTAAACCTCTAGTCATCTTATATGTTTCAATAAGGTCTCCTCTTAGCCGCCTTCTTTCTAACGAAAACAACCTCAAATCTCTGAGCCTCTCTTCATACAGAGTACAAAAGCTGGCCTTTAATGTTGCAGTTGTATAAAACGCTGGTTAGACCTCATTTGGAATACTGCGTCCAGTTCTGATCGCCTTACTACCGGAAGGACGTGGAGACTCTGGAGAGAGTGCAGAGGAGGTTTACCAGGATGCTGCCTGGTATGGAAGGTCGGAGTTATGAGGAGAGGTTAGGCAAATTGGGACTGTTTTCCTTAGAAAGGCGTAGACTTAGAGGAGATCGAATAGAGGTGTACAAGATTATGAGGGGTATAGATAGAGTAAACAGGGTTAAGCTTTTTCCTATGATGAACTCAAAAAGCACGAGGGGTCACGGGCTTAGGGTGAGGGGGGTAAGGTATAATTTGGATGCTAGACGGAGTTTTTTCACACAGACGTTGGTGGGGGTATGGAATGCACTGCCAAGTAAAGCGGTGGAGGCAGGTACTCCATCTGCCATCTGTCTGCCCAAGTTACCAGCCTATCTATGTTCTGCTGTGTCGCCTGACAATGCTCCTCACTGTCTGCAAGTCCAGCCATCTTTCTATCATCTGCAAACTTGCTGATCACTCCACTTACTCCCTCTTCCAAGTCATTTATATATATATTACAAATAGAAGAGGTCCCAGCACCCTGTGGCACACCACTAGTTATTTAAGAGATACTTAGATGGGCACATGAACGGAATGGGAATGGAGGGGTATAGAAAACTGATTTAAAATAGGGATCGTGAGCCTTGGGAGTCCCTGGGAAGTGTGTAAATAGATGACGATATTTATGTACTTGTTTTTATCCTACAGGTGCTTTGGTCTGACTTGTTGTCTAATGAGAGGCATACACGCGATGGGCATATACTGCTCTTGGAATTTTGTCGAGAGTATCCTCGTGCTTCTCGTCGTTAGTGTACGCTTGACCAGGACCACTTGATGGGCAACACGACAGCTCAGTGACTATCTCTGTGCTGAGCAGATACATGGATTTGGGCCTGTGTCTGTGGGAGTTTGCGCATTCTCCCCGTGCTTGCGTGGGTTTTTTCCGGGTGCTCCGGTTTCCTCCCACATCCCAAAGATGTGCTCTTAGGCTGACTGGCAGAACAAATTCTCCTTAAATTGTCTCAAATTCGGTTTCAATCCATAGATCTATAAACATAGACAGGGATCACGGGTAGAAGTGGGAACATCGAGGTGGCGGCACAGGATTGTTGAGCCGAAGGGCCTGTTTCCCGTGCTGTTTTATTTTTTGTTCTAATCCAACTCATGCCTTTTTCCCATAACCCCCCACATTTATCCTGCTAATTCTCCTGACATAAAGGGTCAATCAACCTCACCCGCATATCTTTGGACTGTGGGAGGAAACCGGAGCACCTGGAGGAAATCCATGCAGACACAGGGAGAATGTGCAAACTCCACACAGACAGTGACCCAAGGCCAGAACTGATCTGGGTCCCTGGCGCTATGAGGCAGCAGTTCTAACCACTGTGCCACCTAACCCTAACCCTCTACTTTCTCAGAAGGAAATTTGACATGTCCGCTCCGACTCTCACCAACTTTTACAGATGCCCCATAGAAAGCATTCTTTCTGGTTGTATCACAGCTTGGTCTGGGCTCCTGCTCTGCCCAAAACTCCTAAGAAACTACAAAACGTCATGAATATAGCCCGACCCATCACACAAACCAGCCTCCTATCCACTTACTCTATTCACACTTCCCACTGCCTTGGAAAAGCATCCAGCATAATTAAGAACCCCACAGACCCCGGACATTCTCTCTTCCACCTTCTTCCCTCGGGAAAAAGATACAAAAGTCTGAGGTCACGTACCGATCGACTCAAGAACAGCTTCTTCCCTGCTGCTGTCAGACTTTTGAATGGACCCACCTGACATTAAGTTGATCTTTCTCTACACCCCTCGCTGTGACTATAACATACATTCTGCACTCTGTCCTTTCCTTCTCTGTGAACAGTATGCTTTGTCTGAATACTGTGCAAGAAACAATACTTTTCACTGTATTCCAATACGTGACAATAATAATCAAATCAAAAAACCCAAACCACCCAACTCCCAACCTCTGCACCTGTCCCAACACCCCAAAACTCCCAATCCCTCACTACCCCACCCGCCAAAACACAGAGCCCCAATGGCCGAGTTGTTAACAGTGTATCAGTTACTTCTCTCTGAACATTCAACACTTCTACCCCCCAAATCTGACCCTTTCATTGCCTCAAATCTACCTGTGGTTCTGGCTCAGACACACGCCAGGAATTCCCAAAGGTGGCGGAAATGTCAGTAACGGAACCGGAGGGAGTGGTGAAATCATCTGTGGAGATAAAGAGGAGGTTCAGAGACAGCTCCACACATCCACATAAACCACCACACACAATCCAACACATTCACATAAACCCCCACACACAATCCCCCACACACAATCCCCACACATCCACATAAACCCCCCATACACAATCAACACATCCACATAAACCCCACACACAATCCCCCACACATCCACATAAACCCCCACACACAATCCCCCACACATCCACATATACCCCCACACACAATCCCCCACACATCCACATATACCCCCACACACAATCCCCCACACATCACATAAACCCCCACACACAAATCCAACACATCCACATAAACCCCACACACAATCCCCCACACATCCACATATACCCCCACACAACCAATCCCCCACACATCCACATATACCCCCACACACAATCCCCCACACATCCACATATACCCCCACACACAATCCCCCACACATCCACATATACCCCCACACACAATCCCCCACACAACCACATATACCCCCACGCACAATACCCCACACAACCACATATACCCCCACGCACAATACCCCACACATCCATGTAAACCCCCTCCAACACACACACATTTACACCCACACAACCCCACTCACATAAACAGGTGCGTTCAAACACCCACTCACACACCCACACAGACATTCACACTCACACAACCCCACTCACGTAAACAGGCACATTCAAACACCCACTCACACACCCACACACTCACACACAGATACACACCCACACAGACACACACACACACACACAACCCCACTCACATAAACAGGTGCATTCAAACACCCACTCACACACCCACACACTCACACAGACACACACACACACAACCCCACTCACATAAACAGGCGCATTCAAACACCCACTCACACACCCACACACACACACACACCCACACAGACACACACCCACAGAGACACTCACATAAACAGGTGCATTCAAACACCCACTCACACACCCACACACTCACACAGACACACACACACACAACCCCACTCACATAAACAGGTGCATTCAAACACCCACTCACACACCCACACACACACACACACAGACACACACCCACACCCACACAGACACACACCCACACAGACACACTCACATAAACAGGTGCATTCAAACACCCACTCACACACCCACACATGCACACACAAACACACACCCACACAGACACACACTCACACAACCCCACTCACATAAACAGGCACATTCAAACAGGCACATTCAAACATCCACACACACACACACATTCCATGTGGCTCTTGCAGCTAAAGGGATGAAGGAATATGGAGAGGAAGCGGGAGTGAGATGCTGACAGTGCATGATCGGCCATGATCATATTGAATGGTACAGGTTCGAAGGGCTGAATGGCCTCCTCCTATCCCTATTCTCTATGTTTCAATGAGTGCCAGTGAGATTCTGAGTGAGGTGAGAATGTTCCGACACTGGCAGCTGGGTGCGAATATCCACTCTCGCTGCTCTACTGGCTTACCCGCTGGTGGGAGCGGAGGATGGGCGAGAGTGCAGTGAGTGTGGGTCCTATGCCGGGGCTTGGGGTGGGTGTGAATCCAGACACAGCTTCCCCCACACACACATTCCATCCAGGACCACTTTGTGTCTCTTACCTTTGACCTGGTCATTGTAAACTCCACACAACCCCTGGGTCACTGACTTCAGCTCTGAACTGACTGTCACTGAAACTAATCTGTCTCCATCAAACTTCAGGCGAACCCCGAGACCGCTCTCCAGAAAGATATAATCTCCGAGCCAGCGGATACTGATTCCTGAGAGAGAGAGAGAGGATTAATCACTAATAGAGAGAGAGGGACTGAGAAAGACAGAGAGAGAGAGTGACAGAATGAGAGAAAAAGACAGAGTGAGACAGAGACAGAGAGAGAGACAGAGAGAGAGAGACAAAGAGGATTAACTCACTAATAGAGAGAGAGAGAAAGACAGAGAGAGAGAGAGAATGAGAGAAAAAGACAGAGAGAGAGACAAAGAGAGAGAGAGAGAGAGACTGAGAGAGACTGAGAGACAGAGAGAGAGAGGCAGAAAGAGAGAGTATCTGGGAAATTATAGGCCAGTAAGTTTGATATCAGTAGTAGATAAATTATTGGAAGGAGTACTAAGAGATAGGATCTACAAATATTTGGATAGACAGGGATTTATCAGGGAGAGTCAACGTGGCTTTGTGCATGGTAGGTCATGTGGATCTTGGTGTGTATGTGCATAGATCCCTGAAAGTAGGCAGTCAGGTCGAGAAGGTTGTTAGGAAGGCATATTGAGCATATGGGCTTTTATTGGTAGAGGGATTGAATTTCGGAGCCGCAACGTCATGTTGCAACTGTACAAAACTCTAGTGTGGCCGCACTTGGAATATTGTGTGCAGTTCTGGTCCCCACATTATAAGAAAGATGTGGAGGCATTGGAGAGGGTACAGAGGAGGTTTACCAGGATGTTGCCTGGTATGGAGGGCAGGTCTTATGAGGAGAGGCTGAGGGATTTGAGGTTGTATGCGTTAGAAAGGAGGCGGCTAAGAGGGGACCTAATCGAAACATATAAGATGATTAGAGGTTTAGATAGGGTGGATAGTGATAGCCTTTTTCCTAGGATGGAAAATTGGTGAGAGATTGGTGAGGCACTGAATAAATATTTCTCTTCGGTATTCACGCAGAGTGCTGGAAATGTAGCTATGGAGAGCACTGAGGTACAGGGTTGCAAATTGGGGAGTATTGTAGTGGATAGGGAGGATGTGTTAGAAATTCTCGAGGGTTTGAAGTTGGATAAGTCTCCTGGGCCGGACGGGATTTACCCTAGGATTCTCTGGGAGGCAAGAGAGGAGATTGCAGAGCCTCTGGCTCTGATCTTCAGGTCTCGTTGGTTACGGGTGTGGTTCCGGAGGACTGGAGGATAGCGAATGTGGTCCCATTGTTTAAGAAGGGGAAGAGAGACCTTCCTGGGAATTATAGGCCAGTGAGTCTTACTTCTGTTGTGGGCAAGGTATTGGAGAGAATTATTAGGGATAGGATTTATAGTTATTTAGAGAGAAATGAATTGATTGGGGATAGTCAGCATGGTTTCGTGAAGGGTAGGTCATGCCTTACTAACCTCATTGAGTTTTTTGAGAAAGTGACCAGAGAGGTGGATGGGGGTAAGGCGGTTGATGTAGTATATATGGACTTTAGTAAGGCTTTTGATAAGGTGGCCCATGGAAGACTTCTACAGAAAATGCAGATGTGTGGAATAGAGGGTGATTTAGCTAATTGGATTAGAATTGGCTGGCAGATAGAAGACAGAGGGTGGTGGTTGATGGGAGATATTCATCGTGGAGTTCGGTGACGAGTGGTGTGCCTCAGGGGTCTGTTTTGGGGCCCCTGCTGTTTGTAATTTTTATAAATGATCTGGATGAGGGTATTGAGGGATGGATCAGTAAATTTGCAGATGTACTAAAGTTGGTGTGTGGTAGATAGTGAAGAGGGGTGTTTTAGTTTACAGAGTGACTTGGACAAGTTGCAGAGCTGGGCCGAGAGGTGGCAAATGGAGTTTAATGTGGAAAAGTGTGAGGTAATGCACTTTGGCAGGAACAATAAATGTGTAGAGTATAGGGCTAATGGTAGGGCTCTTAATAGTGTTGAGGAACAGAAGGATCTTGGTGTATGTGTCAATAGATCCCTGAAAGTAGGCAGTCAAGTGGATAAAGTTGTTAAGAAGGCTTATGGAGTCTTAGCTTTTATTGGTAGGGGGATTGAATTTAGGAGCCGCAGCATCATGTTGCAGCTGTACAAAACTCTAGTGCGGCCGCACTTGGAGTATTGTGTGCAGTTCTGGTCGCCACTTATAAGAAAGATGTGGAGGCATTGGAGAGGGTACAGAGGAGGTTTACTAGGATGTTGCCTGGTATGGAGGGCAGTCCTATGAAGAGAGGTGAAGGATTTGAGGTTGTTTTCGTTAGAAAGGAGGCGGCTAAGGGGGATCTTATTGAACATATAAGATGATTAGAGGTTTGGATAGGGTGGACGTGATAGCCTTTTTCCTAGGATGAAAAAGCTAGCACAAGGGGACACAGCTTTAAATTAAGGGGTGATAGTTATAGGACGGATATTAGAGGCAGGTTCTTTACCCAAAGGGTGGTTCGGGAGTGGAATGCCCTGCCTGCAGCAGTTGTAGATGCGCCAAGTTTGGTGGCGTTTAAGAGGTTAGTTGATAAGTATATGGAAGAGAAGGGAATGGTTTAGTTTGGAGGGGCATTGCTTTTTATATTGGTCGGCGCAACATCGAAGGCCGAAGGGCCTGTTCTGTGCTGTAATGTTCTATGTTCTATGTTTAACCAATCTATTAGAGTTTTTCGAGGATGTTACCAGGAAAGTGGATGAAGGAAGGCGGTGGATGTTGTCTACCTGGATTTCAGCAAGGCCTTTGATAAGGTCCGCTATGGGCGGTTAGTGAGGAAGGTTCAGTTGTTAGGTATAGATGGGAGGTAGTAAATTGGATTCGACACTGGCTCAATGGAAGAAGTCAAAAAGTAGGTAGTAGAGGATAGATTGGTTAAACGTGACCTACCACAAACAAAACTGTGTTGACTCTCCCTAATAAGTCCCTGTCTATCCAAATATTTGTAGATCTTATCCCTTATCACACCTTCCAATAACTTGCCCACCACCGACATCAAACTTACTGGCTTAGAATTTCCCAGATTTCTTTTGGAACCTTTTTTAAACAACGGAACAACATGAGCCACCATCCAATCACACGGCACCTTCCCCTGTGAATACTGACATTTTAAATATGTCTGCCAGGGTCCCTGCAAGTTCAACACTAGCCTCCCTCAAGGTTGGGGGATTTATCCATCTGATTTGCCTCACACAGCCACCTCCTGCCTTGTGATCTGTAAAGGTTCCATGATCTCCCTATCTGTTTGCCCTATTTCCGGAGACTCCATGCCCGTTTCCTCAGTAAATACGGATGCAAAAAACCCATTTAGTATCTCCTCCATCTCTTTTGGTTCCATACACAGTCTACGACTCTGGTCTTCAAGAGGATCAATTTTATCCCTCACTATCCTTTTGTTCCTTATATACCAATAGAAGCTCTTTGGATTTTCCTTCACTCTGTCTGTCAAAGAACCTCACGTCTTGTTTTAGCCCTCCTGATTTCCCTCTTAAGTAGCTTTTTGCACTTTTTATACTCCTCGAGCATCTGATCTGTTCCTTGCTGCCTGTACATTTCATACAACTCTCTCTTCCTCTGAATCAGTGTTACAATCTCCCTTCGAGAACCAAGGTTTCTTATTCCTATTTACTTTGCCTTTAATCCTCACAGGAAATACAAATTCTCCTTTGAAGGCCTCCCACTTTCCATTTACATCCTTACCAGAGAACAGTCTGTGCCAATCCATATTTCCCAGATCCCTTCTCATTTCATCAAATTTGGCCTTTTTCCAGTTCAGAACTTTAACCCGAGGACCAGATCTATCCTTATCTATGATCAGGTTGAAACTAATAGCGTTATGATCACTAGATCCAAAGTGTTCCCTCACACTCTCATCCATCACCTGCCCTAACTCATTTCCCAATAGGAGATCCAATATCACATCCTCTCTCGATGAACTGATGTAGAAAATTCTCCTGAACACGTTTAACAAACTCTATCCTGTCTAAACCTTTAACAGTACACAAGTCCCAATCTATATCTGGAAAATTAAAATCCCCTATCACAATTCTCTGTATCTTGCAGTTGTCAGCTATCTCTGTGCTGATTTGCTCCCCCAATTCTCGCTGACTATTGGGTAGTCTATACTACAACCCCATTAATGTGGTTATACCCTTCCTGTTTCTCAGCTCCATCCATAGGGCCTCTGTAGACAAGCTCTCTAATCTATCCTGCCTGAGCACCGCTGTCTAGCAATGCCCCCCTTTCCCTGACTAGCAATGCCCCCCTCCCCACCTTTCATCCCTCTGTCTCTATCACATTGGAACCCTGGAACATTGAGCTGCCAGTCCTTCCCCTCCTGTAGCCAAGTTTCACTAATGGCTATAATGTCATATTTCCACGCGTCAATCCACGTCTTCAGCTCACCTGCCTTCTCCACAATCCTCCTGGCATTGAAATAGACACACCTCAAAAGATTATTTCCACCACACTCAACCCTTCCATTTGTGATTTTGTTTGAACTAACCTGTTTTTTCACCCCTGCTCCACTATCTGCTCTGGCACTCTGGTTCCCATCCCCTGCAAATCTAATTTAAACGCTCCCCAATAACACTATGTACATGAATAGTGCGGCCGCACTTGGAGTATTGTGTGCAGTTCTGGTCGCCACATTATAAGAAAGATGTGGAGGCATTGGAGAGGGTACAGAGGAGGTTTACTAGGATGTTGCCTGGTATGGAGGGCAGGTCCTATGAAGAGAGGTTGAAGGATTTGAGGCTGTTTTCGTTAGAAAGGAGGCGGCTAAGGGGGGATCTTATTGAAACATATAAGATAATTAGAGGTTTGGATAGGGTGGACAGTGATAGCCTTTTTCCTAGGATGGAAAAAGCTAGCACGAGGGGACACAACTTTAAATTAAGGGGTATGAGTTATAGGACGGATATCAGAGGTAGGTTCTTTACTCAAAGAGTGATTAGGGAGTGGAATGCCCTGCCTGCAGCTGTTGTGGATGCGCCAAGTTTGGTGGCGTTTAAGAGGTTAGTTGATAAGTATATGGATGAGAAGGGAATGGTTTAGTTAGGAGGGGCATTGCTTTTTATTTTGGTCGGCACAACATCGAAGGCCGAAGGGCCTGTTCTGTGCTGTATTGTTCTATGTTCTATGTTCTAACCTGTACCCCTAGACCTCTTTGTTCTGTTACTCTCCCCCATGCCCTACCATTAACTGAGTAAGTCCTGCCCTGGTTCAATCTACCAAAACGCATCACCTCACATTTATCTATCTCCATTTACCATTCATCAGCCCACTGGCCCAATTGATCAAGATCCTGTTGCAATCATAGGTAACTTTTTTCACTGTCCACTATGCCACCAATCTTGGTGTCACCTGCAAACTTACTAACCATGCCCCCTATATTCTCATCCAAATCATTAATACAAATGACAAATAACAGCGGACCGAGCAGTGATCCCTGGGGCACATTGCTGGTCACAGGCCTCCAGTTTGAAAAAACTTCCTACAACCACCTTTGGTTTCTGTTAAGAGACAGAGATAGGGAGAGAGAGAAAGACAGAAACAAATTGCCAAAGAGACAAAGAGAGGGACAGATAGAGACAGAGGGAGACAGAGAGAAAGACAAAGGGAGAGACAGAGAGGGAGAGAGAGAGAGAGACAAAGGAAGAGGGAGACGGGGAGAGAGAGAGAGAGAGAGATAAACAGACAGCCAGACCGACAGAGAGAGCGGCAGAGAAACAGAGAGAGGAGATAGGAAGAGAGGAAATGGAGAGGCAGAGCGGGAGAGGCAGAGCGGGAGAGGCAGAGCGGGAGGGGCAGAGCGGGAGGGGCAGAGCGGGAGGGGCAGAGCGGGAGGGGCAGAGCGGGAGGGGCAGAGCGGGAGAAAAAGAGACAAAGAGGAGACAGAGAGACAGAAAGAGAGACAGAGTTAAAGAGAGAGAGAGAGAAAGACAAAGACAGAGAGAAAGAGAGAGAGAGAGAGAGAGATACAATAAGACAGGGGGACAGAGAGAGGCAGAGAGACACAGAGACATAGAACATACAGCATAAACAGGCCCTTCGGCCCACAAGTTGTGCCGAACACATCAAAACCCACCCAGCCATAGACCTATCAATAACCCCCAATCCCATTGGATCCCATATACTCATCCAGAAGTCTTTTAAAAGACCCCAGCGAGTTCGTCTCTACCACCACCGACGGCAGCCGATTCCATTCACTCACCACCCTCTGAGTGAAAAACTTTCCCCTAGCATCCCCTCTGTACTTGCTTCCCTGCACCTTAAATCCGTGTCCTCTCATAGTGACCATTTCCTCGGATGGAGAAAGCTAGCATGAGGGGACACAGCTTTAAATTAAGGGGTGGTAGTTATAGGACGGATGTCAGAGGTAGGTTCTTTACCCAGAGGGTGGTACGGGTATGGAATGCCCTGCCTGCGGCAGTTGTAGATGCGCCAAGTTTGGTGGCGTTTAAGAGGTTAGTAGATAAGTTTATGGATGAAAAGGGAATGGTTTAGGTTAGAGGGTCATTGCTTGTTCCTAATTGGTCGGCGCAACATCGAAGGCCGAAGGGCCTGTTCTGCGCTGTAATGTTCTATGTTCTATTACAGCTCAGGGAAATAGTCTCTGAGAGTCCGCCCTATCTATTCCTCTCAACATTTTATATACCTCTATCAGGTCGCCTCTCAACCTTCGTCTCTCCAGGGAGAACAGTACCAGCTCCCTCAACCTATCTTCATAAGACATGCCTCCCAATCCAGGCAACATTCTTGTAAATCTCCTCTGCACCCTCTCAATAGATTCCACATCCTTCCTGTAGTGAGGCGACCAGAGACAGAAAGAGACAGAAAAAAAGAGGCAGAAAGAGAGAGACAGAGAGAGAGAGGGAGAGAGACACAGTCTCAGAGACAGTTTGGAGGAGAAAACTGAGTATGATCTGGAGGAGGGGGCTGAGCAGAGGGACCTGGGAGTTCTTGTGCATGAATCGCAAACACTCAGAATGCAGGTGCAGCAGGTGATCAAGAAGGCGAATGGGATGTTGGCCTTTATAGCGAGGGGGATAGAATATAAAAGCAGGGAGTCTTGCTGCAACTGTACAGGGCACTGGTGAGGCCACAAGTGGAGTACTGTGTGAATTTTTGTCCCTTTATTTGTGGAAAGATATATTGGCCTTGGACGGAGTGCAGAGAAGGTTCACCAGGCTGATACCGGAGATGAGGGGGTTAGCTTATGAGGAGAGATTGAGTAGATTGGACCTGTACTCTAGCCTTTTTCCTAGGATGGAGAAAGCTAGCACGAGGGGACACAGCTTTAAATTAAGGGGTGATAGTTATAGGACGGATATCAGAGGTAGGTTCTTTACCCAAAGGGTGGTTCGGGAGTGGAATGCCCTGCCTGCAGCAGTTGTAGATGCGCCAAGTTTGGTGGCGTTTAAGAGGTTAGTTGATAAGTATATGGAAGAGAAGGGAATGGTTTAGTTTGGAGGGGCATTGCTTTTTATATTGGTCGGCGCAACATCAAAGGCCGAAGGGCCTGTTCTGTGCTGTAATGTTCTATGTTCTACATCCTGGTAAACCTCCTCTTTACCCTCTCCAATGCCTCCACATCTTTCTTATAATGTGGGGACCAGAACTGTACACAATACTCCAAGTGCGGCCGCACTAGAGTTTTGTACAGTTGCAACATGACGTTGCGGCTCCGAAATTCAATCCCCCTACCAATAAAAGCTAAGACTCCATATGCCTTCTTAACAACCTTATCGACTTGATTGCCAACTTTCAGAGATCTATGCACACATACACCAAGATCCCTCTGTTCATCAACACTATTAAGAGTCCTAAAGAGGAATTTAGAACATAAAACAAAACAGCACAGTACAGGCCCTTCGGCCCTCGATGTTGCGCCAACCAATGGAACCAATTTTATGACCCTCTAACCTAAACTATTCCAATGCTATCCATATGCCTTTCCACTGTCCATTTGAATGCCCTTAAACTTGACGAGTCCACAACTGCTGCAGGCAGGGCATTCCACGCCCTTACTACCCTCTGAGTAAAGAACCCACCTCTAGCATCTGTCCTATAACCACCTCCTCTTAATTTAAAGCTATGTCCCCTCATGTTATCCACCTCCATCTGAGGAAAAAGGCTCTCGCTATCCACCCTATCTAACCTTCTGATCATCTTATAGAACATAGAACATAGAACACTACAGCACAAACAGGCCCTTCGGCCCACAAGTTGTGCCAATCATTTCAATACCTACCAGGACATAGAAATTTCTGTAACTCCCAATCCCATTAAATCCCATATATTCATCCAGAAGTCTCTTAAAAGACCCCAGAGAGTTCGGGTCTGCCACCACTGACAGCAACCGATTGCATTCACTCACCACCCTCTGAGTGAAAAATTTACCTCTAACATCTCCTCTGTACTTGCCCCCCAGCACCTTAAACCTGTGTCCTCTCGTAGCGACCATTTCAGCCCTGGGAAATAGCCTCCGAGAATCCACCCTATCTATTCCTCTCAACATCTTATAAACCTCTATCAGGTCGCCTCTCAACCTTCGTCTCTCCAGGGAGAAGAGACCTAGCTCTCTCAACCTATCTTCATAAGGCCTGCCTCCCAATCCAGGCAACATCCTTGTAAATCTCCTCTGCACCCTCTCAATAGTTTCCACATCCTTCCTATAGTGAGGAGACCAGAACTGCACACAGTACTCCAAGTGGGGTCTGACAAGGGTCTTATAAAGTTGCAGCATTACCTCCCGACTCCTAAACCCAATCCCTCTATTAATGAAGGCCAGTACACCATATACCTTCTTGACCACATCCTCCATTTGCGGGGCAGATTTAAGAGTCCTGTGGACCTGGACCCCAAGATCTTTCAGCTCCTCAACATTGCCAACACTGTCTCAATTAAGTCACCTCTTAGCCTTCTTCTCTCTAATGAAAATAACTTCAAGTCCCTCAGCCTTTCCTCAAAAGACCTACCCATCATACCAGGCAACATTCTGGTAAACCTCCTCTGCACCCTTTCCAATGCCTCCACATCTTTCTTATAATGTGGCGACCAGAACTGCACACAATACTCCAAGTGCGGCCGCACCAGAGTTTTGTACAGTTGCAACATAACATCTCAGCTCCGAAATTCAATCCCTCTACCAATAAATGCTAACACACTGTACGCCTTCTTAACAACCTTATCAACTTGAGTACCAACTTTCAGGGATCTGTGCACCTGTACACCGAGATCTCTCTGTTCATCTACACTACTAAGAGTCCTACCATTAGCCCTATATTCTGCACACATATTACTCTTACCAAAGTGAATCACCTCACACTTTTCCACATTAAACTCCATTTGCCACTTCTCGGCCCAGCTCTGCAACTTATCTATGTCCCTCTGCAAACTGTAACATCCATCCTCACTGTCTACAACTCCTCTGACTTTGATGTCATCAGCAAATTTACTAACCCATCCCTCTACACCTTCATCCACGTCATTTATAAAAACAACAAACAACAGAGGCCCCAAAACAGATCCCTGAGGTACACCACTAGTAACTAAACTCCAGGTTGAATATATCCCATCAACCACCACCCTCTATCTTCTATCAGCTAGCCAATTCCAAATCCAAACAACTAAATCTCCCTTAATCCCATGCATCTGCATTTTCTGCAGTAGTCTTCCATGGGAAACCTTATCAAACGCCTTACTAAAGTCCATATATACCACATCAACTGCCTTACCCTTATCCACTTCTTTGGTCACTTTTTCAAAAAACTCAATAAGATTTGTGAGGCACGACTTTCCCTTCACAAATCCATGTTGACTATCTCTAATCAATTCATTTCTTTCAAAATGACTATAAATCCTATCTCTTATAATTCTTTCCAAAACTTTCCCCACAATGAGAAGTAAGGCTCATTGGTCTATAATTTGCAGGATGGTCTCTACTCCCCTTCTTAAACAAGGGGACAACATTTGCTATCCTCCAGTCTTCTGGCACTACACCTGTAGCCAATAACGGTATGACGATCAAAGCCAAAGGCTCTGCAATCTACTCTCTAGCCTCCCAGAGTAACCTGGGATAAATCCCATTCGGCCCAGGGGATTTATCTATTTTCATACTCTCAAGAATAGCTAACACCTCCTCTTTATGTACCTCTATCCTGTCTAGTCTACAACTCTGTATCCCAGTATTCTCCCCAACTCCATTGATATTTTCCCGCGTGAAGACTGACGAGAAATGCTCATCCAGTGCCTCACCAATCTCTACAGGCTCCACGCACAACTTCCCACTGCTATCTCTGACTGGCCCTAATCTTGCCCGAACCAATCTTTTATTTTTAACATATCTATAAAAAGCTTTAGGGTTCTCCTTTATCCTATCCGCCAAAGTCTTCTCATGTCCTCCTCTAGCTCTTCTTAACTCACTCTATAGCTCCCTCCTGGCTAATTTATAACTCTCCAATGCCCTAACCGAGCCTTCACATTTCATCTTTATATAAGCCTCCTTTTTCCTCTTCACTAATGAACTAACTTCCTTTGTACACTTACTTCTTACAGTTCCTGTAAGATTAAGGAGAATCCCAAGGCCTGCTACAAATATGTGAAAAGTAAAAGGATGAGAAGAGAAGGGATAGGACCTATAAAAGGTGGAGGGGGAAAAGTCTGTGTGAATCTGGAAGAAATGGCAGAGGTGCTTAACAAGTACTTTGCCTCGGTATTCACGGTGGAAAGTGATCTGGGAGGTTGTACTGCAAGTTTGCGGCAAACGGAAAAGATTGAGTATGTGGATGTTAGGAAAGAGGATGTGTTTGATCTGTTAAATTCTATCAAGATAGACAAGTCGCCAGGACCGGATGGGACGTACCCCAGGTTATTGTGGGAGGTGAGGGAAGTGGTTGCAGAGCCCCTGGCGATGATATTTGCAACGTCCATGGAAACGGGAGAGGTTCCGGAGGATTGGAGGATTGCGGATGTGGTTCCTATCTTTAAGAAAGGGAACAGGGATAGTCCAGGAAATTACCGACCGGTGAGTCTGACTTCAGTGGTTGGTAAGCTGATGGAGAGGCTTCTGAGGGATAAGATATATGAACATTTGGAGAAGTTTGGACTGATTAGAAATAGTCAGCATGGTTTTATCAAGGACAGGTCATGCCTTACGAGCCTAGTTGAGTTCTTCGAAAATATGACTGAACACATTGACGAAGGAAGGGCGGTGGACATAGTGTACATGGACTTTAGTAAGGCATTTAGAACATAGAACATAGAACATTACAGCACAGTAAGGCCCTTTGGCCCTCGATGTTGCGCTGGCCAGTGGACCCTCTAACCTAAACTATTCCAATATCATCCATATGCCTATCCACCGAACATTTGAATGCCCCCAAAGTAGGCGAGTCCACAACTGCTGCAGGCAGGGTATTCCACGCTCTCACCACCCTCCTTATTTGATAAGGTCCCACATGCAAGGCTTCTGGAGAAGGTGAGAGGGCATGGGATCCAAGGGGCTTTGGCCACGTGGATCCAGAACTGGCTTGCCGGCAGAAGGCAGAGAGTGGTTGTGGATGGGTCTTGTTCTGCATGGAGGTCTGTAACCAGTGGAGTGCCCCAGGGATCTGTTCTGGGACCCCTGCTGTTTGTCATTTTTATAAATGACCTGGATGAGGAAGTGGAGGGATGGGTTAGTAAGTTCGCCGACGATACAAAGGTCGGTGGTGTTGTGGATGGTCTGGAGGGATGTCAAAATTTGCAGCGGGACATAGACAGGATGCAAGACTGGGTGGAGAAGTGGCAGATGGACTGCAACACGAATAAATGTGTAGTGGTCCATTTTGGCAGGAATAATGGGATGAAGGAGTACAATATAAGGGCTAGGAGTCTTAGCTGTGTTGTAGAGCAGAAGGATCTCGGCGTCCGGGCCCATAGGACTCTTAAATTGGCCTCGCAGGTGGAGGAAGTGGTCAAGAAGGCGTACGGTGTACTGGCCTTCATTAATTGAGGGATAGAGTTTAGGAGTCAGGAGGTAATGATGCAACTCTATGAGACTCTTGTCAGACCCCAGTTGGAGTATTGTGCGCAGTTCTGGTCGCCTCATTATAGGAAGGATGTAGAGGCTATTGAGAGGGTTCAGAGGAGATTTACAAGGATGCTGCCTGGATTGGGAGGCAGGCCTTATGAAGATAAGTTGAGGGAGCTGGGACTCTTCTCACTGGAGAGACGTAGGTTGAGAGGCGACCTGATAGAGGTTTATAAAATGTTGAGAGGAATAGATAGAGTGGACTGTCAGAGACTATTTCCCCGAGCTGAAATGGTCACTACGAGAGGACACAGATTTAAGGTGCAGGGAAGCAAATACATAGGAGATGTCAGGGGTAGGTTTTTCACTCAGAGGGTGGTGAGTGAATGGAACCGACTGCCGTCGGAGGTTGTTGAGGCAAACTCACTGGGTCTTTTAAGAGACTTCTGGATGAGTATATGGAAAAGAATAGGATAGGGGGTTATAGATAGGTCTGTGGATTGGTAGATGTGATCGGCGCAACTCGTGGGCCGAAGGGTCTGTTTGTGCTGTATTGTTCTATGTTCTATGTTCTACACCACGGTTCCCTGGCTCTACCACTTCTTCCCTGCCTGATAGGTACATATTTATCAAGGACTCGCAGTAGCTGCTCCTTGAATAAGTTCCACATTTCAGGTGTTCCCAGCCCCTACAATTTCCTGCTCCACCCTATGCATCCTAAATCTCTCCTAATAGCCTCATAATTACCTTTCCCCCAGCTATAACTACTGTTAATCGGTATGTGCCCATTCCTTTCCATCACTAAGGTAAACGTAACCGAATTGTGGTCACTATCACCAAAGTGCTCACCCACCTCCAAGTCTAACACCTGGTCTGGTTCATTACCCAATACCAAATCCAATGTAGCCTCACCTCTTGTTGGCCTATCTACATACTGAGTCATAAAACCCTCCTGCACACATTGTATAAAAACTGACCCCTCTAACGTGCTTGAGCTGTAACTTTTCCAATCAATATTTGCAAAGTTAAAGTCTCCCATAACAACTACCCTGTTACTTTCACTTCTGTCCAGAATCATCCTTGCAATCTTTTCCTCCACATCCCTGAAAGTTGGCAATCAAGTCGATAAGGTTGTTAAGAAGCATACGGAGTCTTAGCTTTTATTGGTAGGGGAATTGAATTTCGGAGCCACAACGTCATGTTGCAACTGTACAAAACTCTAGTGCGGCCGCACTTGGAGTATTGTGTACAGTTCTGGTCCCCACATTATAAGAAAGATGTGGAGGCATTGGAGAGGGTACAGAGGAGGTTTACCAGGATGTTGCCTGTTATGGAGGGCAGGTCTTATGAGGAGAGGCTGAGGGATTTGAGGTTGTTTTCGTTAGAAAGAAGGCGGCTAAGAGGAAACCTTATTGAAACATATAAGATGATTAGAGGTTTAGATAGGGTGGTCAGTGATAGCCTTTTTCCTAGGATGGAGAAAGCTAGCACGAGAGGACATAGATTTAAATTAAGGGGTGATAGTTATAGGACGGATGTCAGAGGTAGGTTCTTTACCCAGAGGGTGGTTAGGGTATGGAATTCCCTGCTGCTGCAGTTGTAGATGCGCCAAGTTTGGTGGCGTTTAAGAGGTTAGTAAATAAGTTTATCGACGAAAAGGGAATGGTTTAGGTTACAAGGTCATTGCTTTTTCTTAATTGGTCGGCGCAACATCGAAGGCCGAAGGGCCTGTTCTGCGCTGTAATGTTCGACATTCCTGGGACTTTTTGGAGGCCTATAAAAAACTCCCAACAAGGTGACTTCTCCTCTCCTCTTTCTAATCTCAGCCCAAACTACCTCAATAGACAGGTCCACATCAAATATCCTTTCTGCCACCTTAATAGTCTTTGACTAACAATGCCACACCTCCCCCTCTTCTACCACCTACTCTGCTCCGACTGAAACATCTGAACCCCGGAACCTGCAACTTCTTCTCTCAGAGGGTGATGAATCTCTGGAATTCTCTACCTCGCTGAATATATTTAAATCACGAATAGATAGATTTCTGATAGACAAGGGAATTAAGGGTTATGGGGAGAAAGCAGAAAAGTGGAACTGATCCACTACAGATCAGCCATGATCTTATTGAATGGCGGAGCAGGCTCGAGGGGCTGGATGGCCGACTCCTGCTCCTATTTCTTATGGTCATATGTTCTCAGACAGATGTTGGACCTGGTGCTGACTTTACGGATCTGGGTATCGCTGTGGATATACCACAAAGTCAAGCAGTAAAGTTTCAGTTTATTTATTCATGTCACAAATAAGAGACACTTGCCTTTATCAATCAGGTACATATGACAAAAGCAGGGAAGTCATGCTGGAGTTGTATAGAACTTTAGTGAGTCCACAGCTGAAGCACTGTGTGCAGTTCTGGTCACCTCACTATAGGAAGGATGTGATTGTGCTGGAGGGGGTACAGAGGAGATTCACCAGGATGCTGCCTGGGATGGAATATTTCAGTTATGAAGAGAGGTTTGATAGGCTTGGGTTGTTTTCATTGGAGCAGAGAAAACTGAGGGGGACCTGATCAAGTGTTCAGGATGAGAGACACGGACAGAGTGGATAAGCTGTTCTCCTTAGTTGGAGGGTCAGTCACGAGAGGACAGAGGTTGAAGGTGAGGGGCAGAAGGTTTGGGGAGGGTGTAAGAAGAAGCTTTTTACCCAGAGGGTGGTGAGGGTCTGGAATGCGCTGCCTGGGAGGGTGGTGGAGACGGGATATCTCACATCCTTTAAAAAGTACCTGGATAAGCACTTGGCAAATTATAACATTCCGGGCAATGGGCCAAGTGCTGGCAGGTGGGATTAGGTGGGAGTTCAGGGCTTTTTGTGCGTTGGTGTTGACATCATGGGCTGAAGGGCCTCCTCTGTGCTGAAGTATTCTGCGATTCTGTGAAATAGGCTTACATTAACACTGCAATGAAGTTATTGTGAAAATCCCCCAGTTGCCACGCTCAAGTACCTGATCGGGTTACACTGAGAGAGAATTTGTCATGACCAATCCCGCTAACCAGCACATCTTTCAAGCTACGAGAGGAATCCGGAGCACCCAGAGGAAACCCACACAGACATGACGATAACATGCAGATTCCACACAGTCACTGAAGCTAGGAACCGAACTCAGGTCCCTGATTCACTGCAGGATGCATGGGATTGAGGGTGATTTAGCAATTTGGATTAGGAATTGGCTAGCTGATAGAAGACAGAGGGTGGTGGTTGATGGGATATATTCAACCTGGAGTTTAATTACTAATGGTGTACCTCAGGGATCTGTTTTGGGGCCACTGCTGTTTGTTGTTTTTATAAATGACCTGGATGACGGTGTAGATGGTTGGGTTAGTAAATTTGCTGACGACACCAAAGTGGGGGGAGTTGTAGACAGCGAGGATGGATGTTACAGTTTGCAGAGGGACATAGATAAGTTGCAGAGTTGGGCCGAGAAGTGGCAAATGGAGTTTAATGTGGAAAAGTGTGAGGTGATTCACTTTGATAAGAGTAATATGTGTGCAGAGTATAGGGCTAATGGTAGGACTCTTAGTAGTGCAGATGAACAGAGAGATCTCGGTGTACAGGTGCACAGATCCCTGAAAGTTGGTACTCAAGTTGATAAGGTTGTTAAGAAGGCGTATAATGTATTACCTTTTATTGGTAGAGGGATTGAATTTCGGAGCTGAGATGTTATGTTGCAACTGTACAAAACTCTGGTGCGGCCGCACTTGGAGTATTGTGTACAGTTCTGGTCCCCGCATTATAAGAAAGATGTGGAGGCATTGGAAAGGGTGCAGAGGAGGTTTACCAGAATGTTGCCTGGTATGATGGGTAGGTCTTATGAGGAAAGACTAAGGGACTTGAAGTTATTTTCATTAGAGAGAAGAAGGCTAAGAGGTGACTTAATTGAGACATATAAGATGATCAGAGGGTTAGATAGGGTGGATAATGAGAGCCTTTTTCCTCGGATGGAGATGGATAGCACGAGGGGACATAGCTTTAAATTAAGGGGTGGTAGTTGTAGGACAGATGCTAGAGGTGAGTTCTTTACTCAGAGGGTAGTAAGGGCGTGGAATGCCCTGCCTGGAGCAGTTATGGACTCGCCAAGTTTAAGGGCATTCAAATGGGCAGTGGATTGGCATATGGATAACATTGGAATAGTTTAGGATAGAGGGTCATAAAATTGGTTCCATTGGTCGGCGCAACATCGAGGGCCGAAGGGCCTGTACTGCGCTGTAATGTTCTATGTTCTATGTTCTACTGTACCACCATTTTATTTTTGTGTTAAAACTGTATCAGCTGATTGCTGTCAACGTGTCCCGCAAATACTCTCCACATTTCCAAATAAAAACTAAAAGTTAGGATCTATCAAACAAATTCTAGTCCAGAATCTGAACTCTAGTAATAATATAGGCTGGGACTATAACAGAGACAGGAGCAGGCCGGGAGCTGGCACGGGGCAGGCCGGGAGCGGGCGCGGGGCAGAGAGTCAGAGAGAGACTTACCGTTGCGATAATATGGTTTTCTGGGAGTGATTGTGGCCCCATTGATGATAACAGTTTGATTGTGAGCCAGGATCAGATCCAAACCAAACATGATTCTCAATACCTGAGATTGAGGGAGTGAGAGAGAGGTTAGCAACTGGAACAGGACTATCGCAACTGGAGTAGACCATTCAGCCCATCAAGCCTGCTCCATCATTCAACACAATCATTTCCGGTCACCCACTTTACTGCCTCTTTCCTCACAGTATCCCCATGTTTCTTTCTGTCTTTGGAATTTAAAAACGTGCCAATCTCTGCTTTAATCCAGGAAATTATATTTTTTTAGTGCTGCCAAAAATAGGCTTACATTAACAATGCAATGAAGTTACCGTGAAAATCCCCTAGTCACCACCACCTGGTGCCTGTTTGAATACACTGAGCACAGCCAATGCCCCTAACCAGCACATTTTTCAGATTGGGGGAAGAAATCGGAGCACCCAGAGGAAACCCACGCAGACATGGAGAGAAAGTGTAAAATCCATACAGACATCACTCAAATCGGGAATCGAATCCGGGTTCCTGGCGCCGTGAGGCAGCAGTGCTAACCCACTGTGTCACCGTGCCCCCGGGAATCGAACCTGGGTCCTGGCGCTGTGAGACAGCAGCGCTAACCCACTGTGTCACCGTGTCCATCCCCCGGGAATCGAATCCGGGTCCCTGGCGCTGTGAGGCAGCAGTGCTAACCCACTGTGTCACTGTGTCCATCCCCCGGGAATCGAACCCGGGTCCCTGGCGCCGTGAGACAGCAGTGCTAACCCACTGTGTCACCGTGCTGCTGGGGA
Organism: Sphyrna mokarran; assembly: GCA_024679065.1. Lineage (NCBI taxonomy): Eukaryota > Metazoa > Chordata > Chondrichthyes > Carcharhiniformes > Carcharhinidae > Sphyrna > Sphyrna mokarran. The sequence goes on along the minus strand of JAGIQG010000007.1, from coordinate 18,484 downwards.
ATCGAACCCGGGTCCCTGGCGCTGTGAGACAGCAGTGCTAACCCACTGTGTCACCGTGCTGCCGGGAATTGAACCCGGGTCCTTGGCACTGAGAGACAGCAGTGCTAATCCACTGTGTCACCGTGCTGCTGGGAATCAAACCCGGGTCCCTGGCACTGTGAGGCAGCTGCGCTAACCCACTGTGTCACCGTGCCCCCGGGAATCGAACACAAGTCCCTGGCGCTGAGGGGCAATTGTGCTAACCCACTGTGTCACCAAGCCCCTGGGAATCGAACCCGGGTCCCTGGTGCTGTGAGACAGCAGTGCTAACCCACTGTGTCACCGTGCCCCCCCGGGGATTGAACCCGGGTCCCTGGCGCTGTGAGACAGCAGTGCTAACCCACTGTGTCACCGTGCCCCTGGGAATTGAACCCGGGTCCCTGGCACTGTGAGGCAGCAGTGCTAACCCATTGTGTCACCATGCCCCCCCGGGAATCGAACCCGGGTCCCTGGCGCTGTGAGACAGCACTGCCAATCCGCTGTGCCACCATGCTGCCCGACAGCCCAGTGAGCCTGATGTCAGTTGTGGAGGAGCTTTTGGGGAAGATAAGGTTGTTAAAAAGGTATACGGAGTCTTGGCTTTTATTGGTAGGGGGATTGAATTTCGGAGCCGCAACGTCATGTTGCAACTGTACAAAACTCTAGTGCGGCCACACTCGGAGTATTGTGTACAGTTCTGGTCCCCACATTATAAGAAAGATGTGGAGGCATTGGAGAGGGTGCAGAGGAGGTTTACCAGGATGTTGCCTGGTATGGAGGGCAGGTCTTATGAGGAGAGGCTGAGGGAGTTGAGGTTGTTTTCGTTAGAAAGGAGGAGGCTAAGAGGGGACCTGATCGAAACATATAAGAGGATTAGAGGTTTAGATAGGGTGGACAGTGATAGCCTTTTTCCTAGGATGGAAAAAGCTAGCACGAGGGGACACAGTTTTAAATTAAGGGGTGATAGTTATAGGACGGATATCAGAGGTAGGTTCTTTACCCAGAGGGTGGTTAGGGAGTGGAATGCCCTGCCTGCGGCAGTTGTAGATGCGCCAAGTTTGGTGGCGTTTAAGAGGTTAGTAGATAACTTTATGGATGAAAAGGGAATGGTTTAGGTTAGAGGGTCATTGCTTTTTCCTAATTGGTCGGCGCAACATCGAAGGCCAAAGGGCCTGTTCTGCGCTGTAATGTTCTATGTTCTAAACCTTTCCTCCTTATAAAAAGCCCAAGGATGTGAGGGCACAGAGTTACAGTGATCTGAATGAGGCTTGAAGGCTCGGTTAGTGCAATGGATAACTATAGATTAGCCAGGAGGGAGCTAAAGAGTGAATTGAGGAGAGCTAAGAGAGGACACGAGAAGACTTTGGCTGATAGGATTAAGGAGAATCCTAAAGCTTTCTTTAGATATGTTAAGAATAGACGATTGGTTAGGGCAAGATTAGGGCCAGTCATAGACAGCAGTGGGAAGTTGTGCGTGGAGCCCGAAGAGATTGGAGAGGTACTGAATAAATATTTCTCTTCGGTATTCACGCAGGGTGATGTAAATGTAGTTATGGAGAACACTGAGGTACAGGGTAGCAAACTGGAAAGTATCGAAGTAGATAAGGAGGATGTGCTAGATATTCTCGAGGGTTTGAAGTTGGATAAGTCCCCTGGGCCGGATGGGATTACCCTAGTATTCTCTGGGAGGCAAGAGAGGAGATTGCAGAGCCTCTGGCTCTGATCTTCAGGTCATCGTTGGTTACGGGTGTGGTTCCGGAGGACTGGAGGATAGCGAATGTGGTCCTGTTGTTCAAGAAGGGGAAGAGAGACCTTCCAGGGAATTATAGGCCAGTGAGTCTTACTTCTGTTGTGGGAAAAGTATTGGAGAGAATTATTAGGGATAGGATTTATAGTTATTTAGAGAAAAATGAATTGATTGGGGATAGTCAGCATGGTTTTGTGAAGGGTAGGTCGTGCCTTACTAACCTCATTGAGTTTTTTGAAACAGTGACCAAAGAGGTGGATGGGGGTAAGGCGGTTGATGTGGTATATATGGACTTTAGTAAGGCGTTTGATAAGGTGGCCCATGGAAGACTTCTGCAGAAAATGCAGATGTATGGGATAGAGGGCGATTTAGCTAATTGGGTTAGGAATTGGCTAGCAGATAGAAGACAGAGGGTGGTGGTTGATGGGAGATATTCATCGTGGAGTTCGGTGACAAGTGGTGTACCTCAGGGGTCTGTTTTGGGGCCCCTGCTGTTTGTAATTTTTATAAATGATCTGGATGAGGTATTGAAGGATGGATTAGTAAATTTGCAGATGACACTAAAGTCGGTGGAGTGGTAGATAGGGAAGAGGGGTGTTATAGTTTGCAGAGGGACTTAGACAAGTTGCAGAGCTGGGCCGAGAGGTGGCAAATGGAGTTTAATGTGGAAAAGTGTGAGGTAATGCACTTTGGCAGGAATAATAAATGTGTAGAGTATAGGGCTAATGGTAGGATTCTTAATAGTGTTGATGAACAGAGGGATCTTGGTGTGTATGTGCATAGATCACTGAAAGTAGGCAGTCAAGTCGATAAGGTTGTTAAGAAGGCATATGGAGTCTTAGCTGTTATTGGTAGGGGGATTGAATTTCGGAGCCGCAACGTCATGTTGCAACTGTACAAAACTCTAGTGCGGCCGCACTTGGAGTATTGTGTGCAGTTCTGGTCCCCACATTATAAGAAAGATGTGGAGGCATGGAGAGGGTACAGAGGAGGTTTACCAGGATGTTGCCTGGTATGGAGGGCAGGTCTTATGAGGAGAGGCTGAGGGATTTGAGGTTGTTTTCGTTAGAAAGGAGGCGGCTAAGCGGGGACCTAATCGAAACATATAAGATGATTAGAGGTTTAGATAGGGTGGACAGTGATAGCCTTTTTCCTAGGATGGAAAAAGCTAGCACGAGGGACACAGCTTTAAATTAAGGGGTGATAGTTATAGGACGGATATCAGAGGCAGGTTCTTTACCCAAGGGGTGGTTCGGGAGTGGAATGCCCTGCCTGCAGCGGTTGTAGATGCGCCAAGTTTGGTGGCGTTTAAGAGGTTAGTTGATAAGTATCTGGAAGAGAAGGGAATGGTTTAGTTTGGAGGGGCATTGCTTTTTATATTGGTCGGCGCAACATCGAAGGCCGAAGGGCCTGTTCCGTGCTGTAATGTTCTATGAATATGATTTTTTAAAAAAACTTTCCTTCTTACCCAGAGAGTGTTCGAGATCTGGAATGTTCTGCCTGGCAGTGTGATAGAGGCACCTGGGAGGGCACTGGATGGTTCAATGAATTGAAACAATGTGCAGAGGCACTGGGAAATGGCGGGGAAATGACACTGAGTTATAATATGCATTTGGGGAGCCAGTACAGACACGATGGGCTGAATGACCTCCTTCTGAACCGTAACAATACTGTGATTCTCCATGTCTCTCTGATTATGGGACGTTGCCTCTATCTCCCTCAGTGGAGATGAGCTCAAATGAATCTATGAGTCATTCCAAAAGTCAGTGAGATGGTGGGGGAGTGGCAGAGATATTGTATTTTTGGTTGTTACACTGAACCGTGTTACACTGAACCGTGTTACACTGAACCGTGTTACACTGAACCGTGTTACACTGAACCGGTCTCAATGCTGACCTTGGGACATTCTCTCCTAACTGGACATTGGCCAGTTGAGATGTAGACAGCCCAGGTTCCGTCCACTGACGAAGCCAAGTTGTAGGTGCAGGTTCCATCAAAATTAAAATGTTTCCCATCAAACGTTCTGAAATGAAATCCGCTCCAGGTCATACAGGTGGCGAAGAACCGATATTCCTTCCTGGAGCTTGGCACAGGAACAGACACGAGAGGTCTGAGCAGCAAAGGATTCGATAGGACCTCTGTCAGAACAACAAATTACCCAATCAGACTCCTCACTTCAAAATCACCAAAATAGACTCATCCCACTCCATCGCACCCCAAAAATTACCCCAGAGAACCCCGCAATACACCCCAAAATACCCCCCACAATACCCCACTGCTCCCACCATACCCCACGGTCCCCGCAATTCCCCCCGCAATACCCCACTGCCCCCACAATACCCCACTATCCCCCTGTTAATACCCATTCACTGCCACAAACTATCCCGATCAGCGAGTGTTGATTGTTAGTTACAGCTGATAGAAGAACAAAGAGGAAAAAAGAACAAAGAACAGTACAGCATAGAAACAGGCCATTTGGCCCCTCCAAGCCCGTATCGAATGTGCTGACCCAACTGAACTAAAAACCTTTCTGCCCGTATCCCTCTATTCCCTCCCTATTCACATACCCATCCAGATGTCTCTTCAATGTTACTAATGTTCCTGCTTCCACCCCCTGCCATCTGGCAGTGCGTTCCAGGCACCCACCCCTCTCTCAGCGAAAAACTCCCCCTGCACATTTCCCTTAAACTCTCCCCCTCTCACCTTGAACCTGTGCGTCCCCCCCCCATGTAATCGATCCTTCCACCCTGGGAAAAAGCCTCTGTCTATCCACGCTGTCCAAGCCTCGCAATTCTGTAAACCTCTACCAGGTCTCCCCTCAGCCTCTCTATCTTTCCAGCGAAAACAATCCTAATTTATTCAATCTCTCCTCTCTATTCAACAAATGCCTCACGTTTGTCCACATTAAACTCTATCTGCCATTTCTGTGACCAAATCTCCAATCTGTCTCTATCCTGCTGTATCCCCCAACAATTCCCGGCACTATCACCAACTCCACCAATATTTGTGTCATTCACAAATTTATTACTCAGATCAGCCACATTTTCCTCCACATCATTTATACATACTACAAACAACAGAGGTCCCAGCACTGATCCCTGTGAAACACCACTAGCCACAGATCTTCCAGCTGATCCCTGTCTTCAATAACCAGCCAGTTCTGTATCTGTATTAGTTTGATGAGTACATGGGATTGAATAGGATTGAGGGTTGAAGGTAAGCCTAGTAGGTAGGGATATGATTAGCACAACTTGTGGGCCGAAGGGCCTGTTTGTGCTGTAGTTTTTCTATGTCATATGTATCCATCCAGCCAGCCCAACCTGAATTCCATCTGATTTTAATTTTTGTAACAGTCTGCCATGTGGAACCTTGTCAAAAGCCTTACTGTAGTCCACATAAACCACATCCACAACCCTTCCCTCATCAATTATCTTTGTCACCTCTTCAAAAAAACTCAAATCAAGTTGGTGATAATGGCCTTCCCTGTTTAAAACCATGCTGCCTGTCATTTTCTTCCAAATATCTTCTCCAAAAGATCCCCCACCACTAACATCAGGTTCACTGGCCGATAACTTCCTGAATTATCCCGGTTTTCTTTCCTAGCTGATAGTGTTAATAATCAGTTGATAGTTTTGATAGTTCGTTCACGGTTCAGATGGTTCATTGATGATTAGTTGATGGTGTTGATGGTTAGTTGATGGTTAATTGATGGTTTAGATGGTTAGTGGAAGGTTTAGATAGTTGGTTGATAGTTTAGATGGTTTGTTGATGGTTAATTGATGGTTTAGATGGTTAATGGAAGGTTTAGAAAGTTAGTTGATGTTGTTTTACTAACCTGGCAGAGTGAGGTAGGAACAGGAGAAACAGAAGCCTGAGGAGGCGTTTCTCCAGCTGTGTCCCCACAATGCAGTGCAGCAATCTTCCATGCTGGTGAGGGAAGAGTTTCCAATGCCGGGAAACTGTTGACAATTCCACGTAGTGTAACAGAGGCCCAGGAAACTGGCTCCTGGAAAGACAAACACACAGTTCAACATCAATCCCCTGAGATACTGATGTCAATCAAGTGGGAGGCAGGGATAATGGAAAAGGTCAGGGGTTAATGTGTGACCAGTTCTGAGATGAACATAGAACATTACAGCGCAGAACAGGCCCTTCAGCCTTCGATGTTGCGCCGACCAATTAAGAAAAAGCAATGACCCTCTAACCTAAACAATTCCATCTTCATCCATAAACTTATCCACTAACCTCTTAAACGCCGCCAAACTTGGCGCATCTACAACTGACGCAGGCAAGGCATTCCATACCCTTACCACCCTCTGGTAAAGAACCCACCTCTGATATCCGTCCTATAACTACCACCCCTTAATTTAAAGCTATGTCCCCACGTGCTAGCTTTCTCCATCCGAGGAAAAAAGCTATCACTGTCCATCCTATCTATACCTCTAATCATCTTATATGTTTCAATAAGGTCTCCTCTTAGTCGCCTTCTTTCCAACGAAAACAACCTCAAATCCCTCAGCCTCTCCTCATAAGACCTGCCTTCCATACCAATCAACATCCTGGTAAACCTCCTCTGTACCTTCTCCAATGCCTCCACATCTTTCTTATAATGTGGGGACCAGAACTGCACACAATACTCCCAAGTGCGGCCGCACTAGAGTTTTGTACAGTTGCAACATGATGCTGCGGCTCCTAAATTCAATCCCCCTACCAATAAAAGCTAAGACTCCATATGCCTTCTTAACAACCTTATCGACTTGCTTGCCAACTTTCAGGGATCTATGCACATATACACCAAGATCCCTCTGTTCATCAACACTATTAAGAGTCCTACCATTCGCCCTATACTCTACACATTTGTTATTCCTGCCAAAGTGAATTACCTCACACTTTTCCACATTAAACTCCATTTGCCATCTCTCAGCCCAGCTCTGCAACTTGTCCAAGTCTCTCTGCAAACTATAACACCCTTCTTCACTATCTACCACTCCTCTGACTTTGGTGTCATCCGCAAATTTACTAATCCATCCTTCAATACCCTCATCCAGATCATTTATAAAAATTACAAACAGCAGGGGCCACAAAACAGACCCCTGAGGTACACCACTAGTAACCGAACTCCACGATGAATATCTCCCATCAACCACCACCCTCTGTCTTCTATCTGCTGGCCAATTCCTAATCCAATTAGCTAAATCACCCTCAATCCCATACATCTGCATTTTCTGCAGAAGCCTTCCATGGGACACCTTATCGAACGCCTTACTAAAGTCCATATATACCACATCAACTGCCTTACCCCCATTCACGTCTTTGATCACTTTTTCAAAAAACTCAAGAAGGTTAGTAAGGCACGACCTACCCTTCACAAAACCATGCTGACTATCCCCAAACAATCCAGTTCCCTCTAAATAACTATAAATCCTATCCCTAATAATTCTTTCCAATACTTTGCCCACAACAGAAGTAAGACTCACCGGTCTATAATTCCCAGGAAAGTCTCTATTCCCCTTCTTGAACAATGGGACAACATTTGCTATCCTCCAGTCTTCCGGCACTATACCTGTAACCAACGACGACCTGAAGATCAGAGCCAGAGGCTCTGCAATTGCCTCTCTCGCCTCCCAGAGAATCCTAGGGTAAATCCCGTCCAGCCCAGGGGACTTATCTATCTTCAAACCCTCAAGAATATCTAGCACATCCTCCTTATCTACTTCAATACTTTCCAGTTTACAACCCTGTATCCCAGTGTTCTCCACAACTACATTTATATCTCCCTGCGTGAATACCGAAGAGAAATATTTGTTCAGTGTCTCTCCAATCTCTTCAGGCTCCACACACTGCTGTCCATAACTGGCCCTAACCTTGCCCTAACCAATCTTCTATTCTTAACATATCTAAAGAAAGCTTTAGGATTCTCCTTGATCCTATCAGCCAAAGTCTCCTCGTGTCCTCTTTTAGCTCTTCTTAACTCAGTCTTTAGCTCCCTCCTGGCTAATCTATAGCTATCCATTGCACTAACTGAGCCTTCAAGCCTCATCCTGACATAAGCCTCCTTTTTCCTTTTAACCAGTGAATTAACTTTTTTAATACACCAATGTTCCCTTACTAGACCATTTCCTCCTTGCCTGACAGGGACATACTTATCAAGGACTCGCAGCAGCTGCTCCTTGAATAAGCTCCACATTTCAGATGTTCCCAGTCCCTGTAGTTTCCTAGTCTAACCTATGCACCCTAATTCTCTCCTAATAGCCTCATAATTACCATTCCCCCAGCTATAACTACTTCCCTCAGCTCCATGCCTATCCCTACCCATCACTAAGGTGAACGTAACCGAATTGTGGTCACTATCACCAAAATGTTCACCAACTTCCAAGTCTAACACCTGGTCTGGCTCATTGCCCAGCACCAAATCCAATGTAGCCTCACCTCTAGTTGGCCTATCTACATACTGAGTCAAAAAAACCTTCCTGCACACTTTATATAAAAACTGACCCCTCTAACGAGCTAGAGCGATAGCTATTCCAATCAATATTAGTAAAGTTAAAGTCCCCCATAACAATTACCCTATTACTTTCACTCCTGTCCAGGATCGACTTTGCAATCCTTTCCTCTACCTCTCTAGAACTTTTAGGAGGTCTATAAAAGACTCTCAACAGGGTGACCTCTCCTCTCCTGTTTCTAATCTCAATGAAGGGTTAAGGGTTAAGAAACATTAACCCATTCCCCATTTTCTTACCTTCAGTGCACTGAGGGCCACTGTATCCATCACAACATTCTCGCATTGTACTGTTAAACTTCACAATCCGTGTCACAGCGGGTCTGAAAATATATCACAATAAAAACATTCACCAATCAACTGCAACAGAGAATTGATAAACACAAAATCTCCCACAGGCTGGGAATCCGCAATAAACACTAAATACTGGAAAAACCCTCCCCCACACCCTCAGGATGTTCCAGACCCTCCCCCACACCCTCAGGATGTTCCAGATCCTCCCCCACACCCTCAGGATGTTCCAGACCCTCCCCCACACCCTCAGACCATTCTAGACCCTCCCCCACACCCTCAGGATGTTCCAGATCCTCCCCCACACCCTCAGGATGTTCCAGACCCTCCCCCACACCCTCAGACCGTTCCAGACCCTCCGCCCCACCCTGAGGACATTCCAGACCCTCCCCCAAACCCTCAGGACATTCCAGACCGTAGAACATTCCAGACTCTCTCCCACACCCTCAGAATGTTCCAGACCCTCCCCCTCACCTCACGACATTCCAGACCATCCACCACACCCTCAGGACAAAGAACAAAGAACAAAACAGCATGGAAAACAGGTCCTTTGGCCCAACAAGCCCGCGCCGCCACCCCGATGTTCCCACCTCTACCCGCGATCCCTGTCCATGTTTATAGATCTATGGATTAAAAACCAAATTTGAGACAATTTAGGGAGAATTTGTTTTGCCAATTAGCCTAAGAGCACATCTTTGGGATGTGGGAGGAAACCGGAGCTCCCAGAGAAAACCCACGCAAGCACGGGGAGAATGCGCAAACTCCCACAGACACAGGCCCAAATCCATGTATCTGCACAGCACAGCGATAGTCACTGAGCTGTCGTGTTGCCCATCAAATGGTCCAGGTCAAGCGTACACTAACGACGTGAAGCACTAGGATACTCTAGAAAAAAAAATCCAAGTGCAGCCCCTCTCACGACCCATCGTGTGTATGCCCCTTGTTAAACAACAAGGTGGACCAGAGCACCTGTAGGATAAAAACAAATACATCAATATCATCATCTATTCACACACTTCCCAGGGACTCCCAAGGCTCATGATCCCTATTTTAAATCAGTTTTCTATACCCCTCCATTCCCATTCTGTTCATGTGCCCATCTAGCCTTTTTCCTAGGATGGAGAAGGCTAGCACGAGGGGACACAGCTTTAAATTAAGGGGTATGAGTTATAGGACGGATATCAGAGGTAGGTTCTTACTCAAAGAGTGATTAGGGAGTGGAATGCCCTGCCTGCAGCTGTTGTAGATGCGCCAAGTTTGGTGGCGTTTAAGAGGTTAATTGATAAGTATATGGAAGAGAAGGGAATGGTTTAGTTTGGAGGGGCATTGCTTTTTATTTTGGTCGGCACAACATCGAAGGCCGAAGGGCCTGTTCTGTGCTGTATTGTTCTATGTTCTAAGTATTTCTTAAATAACTCCAGACTACCTGCCTCCACCACTTTACTTGGCAGCGCATTCCATACCCCCCACCACCCTCTGTGTGAAAAAACTCCCTCTAGCATCCAAGTTATACCTTACCCCCCTCACCCTGAGCCTGTGACCCCTCGTGCTATTCGAGTCTATCCTAGGAAAAAGCTTAGCCCTGTTTACTCTCTCTATACCCCTCATAATCTTGTACACCTCTATCAGATCTTCTCTAAGTCTACGTCTTTCTAAGGAAAACGGTCCCAATTTGCCTAACCTGTCCTCGTAACTCAGACCTTCAATACCAGGCAGCATCCTGGTAAACCTCCTCTGCACTCTCTCCAGACTCTCCACGTCCTTCCGGTAGTAAGGCGACCAGAACTGGACGCAGTATTCCAAATGAAGTCTAACCAGCATTTTATCCAACTGCAACATTAAAGGCCAGCTCTTGTACTCTATACCCCTTCCTATAAAGGCTAACATACTATATGCTTTCTTCACAACCTTCTCCATTGGCACTACCACCTTCAGAGGCTTGTGCACCTGCATCCCTATTCCAGACATTCCAGACCCCACTCCCACACCCTCAGAATGTTCCAGACCCTCCCCCACTCAGAACATTTCAGATGCTCCGCCACACCTTCAGAACATTCCAGACCCTCCCCCACACCCTCAGGATATTCCAGACCCTCCCCCACTCTATCTACAAGATGCACTGCAACAACTCATCAAATTTCCTTCGGCAGCATCTTCCAAACCCATGACCACCTCCATCTCGAAGGACAAGGGCAGCAGGTACCTGGGAACACCCCCACCTGCAAGATCCCCTCCAAATGGCTCACCATCCTGACTTGAAAATATATTGGCCGTTCCTTCACTGTCGCTGGGTGAAAATCCTGGAACCACTGTGCATGGCCGTTTCTCTGTTCCCCATTATAATTCCCCTGTTCCTGACTGTACGGGACCTACGTTTGTCTTCACCAATCTGTTTCTTCTCACAAAGCCGTATAGATATTTACAGGCTGTATGTCTGTCCCCCGAAAGCTGATTCTATTTTTCCTTCTTATTCACTCCTTTGATCTTCCTCTGCTGAATCCTAAACGAATCCCAATCCTCAGATTTGCTGTTTCTCTCTGCCCAATCTGTCTGCCTCCTCCTTGGGTCTAACACTGTCTCTAATTTCCCCGTCGATAGTAGTCATGATGTACAGATGCCGGCGTTGGATTGGGGTGGTAAGAACTCAGTAAGAATTTAGCAACACCAATTTATAATCCAACCGATTTATTTGATAGTAAAAAAGCGAGCTTTCGACTCCTGTGTCTTCTTCAGGCAAATGCAGTGTTCTGGTCTGCAATAGCACACATCAGCACAGACAGTTACAAATTGCTGATTAGAAAGCGAATCCTTACATCTAACCTGCTGTTGAAGTGTTAAAGTGGCGAACAATGTGTGTGGAGGGAATCCTGAGCATTGTTGGAGAATTGTGTGTTTTCTCCAGACAGCACAGTAAGTGAGGTTTTTTGCTAACCCAGGTAAGTTACGGGGGTTACAGATAGTGTGTCATGAAGCCAAGATCCCTGTTAAGACCGTCCTCATGTGTGCGGAGCTTGCCCTACAGTGCAGACACTACGACAGCGGATGAATGAGCATCGCTCAGCAATCACCAGGCAAAACAGTTCCCTTCCTGTGGGTGAACACTTCAGCAGTCATGGGCATTCGGCCTCCGACCTGCGGGTAAATGTTCTTCAAGGGGGCTTTCGTGATACACGACAGCGCAGAGTCGCTGAGCAGAGACTGATAGCCAAGCTCCGCACACATGAGGACGGTCTTAATAGGGATCTTGGCTTCATGACACACTATCTGTAACCCCCGTAACTTACCTGGGTTAGCAAAAAACCCAGGTAAGTTAGGTCCTCGTTGGTTACGGGTGTGGTTCCGGAGGACTGGAGGATGGCGAATGTGGTCCCATTGTTTAAGAAGGGGAAGAGAGACCTTCCTGGGAATTATAGGCCAGTGAGTCTTACTTCTGTGGTGGGCAAGGTATTGGAGAGAATTATTAGGGATAGGATTTATAGTTATTTAGAGAGAAATGAATTGATTGGGGATAGTCAGCATGGTTTCGTGAAGGGTAGGTCATGCCTTACTAACCTCATTGAGTTTTTTGAGAAAGTGACCAGAGAGGTGGATGGGGGTAAGGCGGTTGATGTAGTATATATGGACTTTAGTAAGGCTTTTGATAAGGTGGCCCATGGAAGACTTCTACAGAAAATGCAGATGTGTGGAATAGAGGGTGATTTAGCTAATTGGATTAGGAATTGGCTGGCAGATAGAAGACAGAGGGTGGTGGTTGATGGGAGATATTCATCGTGGAGTTCGGTGACGAGTGGTGTGCCTCAGGGGTCTGTTTTGGGGCCCCTGCTGTTTGTAATTTTTATAAATGATCTGGATGAGGGTATTGAGGGATGGATCAGTAAATTTGCAGATGATACTAAAGTTGGTGTGTGGTAGATAGTGAAGAGGGGTGTTTTAGTTTACAGAGTGACTTGGACAAGTTGCAGAGCTGGGCCGAGAGGTGGCAAATGGAGTTTAATGTGGAAAAGTGTGAGGTAATGCACTTTGGCAGGAACAATAAATGTGTAGAGTATAGGGCTAATGGTAGGGCTCTTAATAGTGTTGAGGAACAGAAGGATCTTGGTGCATGTGTCAATAGATCCCTGAAAGTAGGCAGTCAAGTGGATAAAGTTGTTAAGAAGGCATATGGAGTCTTAGCTTTTATTGGTAGGGGGATTGAATTTCGGAGCCGCAGCATCATGTTGCAACTGTACAAAACTCTAGTGCGGCCGCACTTGGAGTATTGTGTGCAGTTCTGGTCGCCACATTATAAGAAAGATGTGGAGGCATTGGAGAGGGTACAGAGGAGGTTTACTAGGATGTTGCCTGGTATGGAGGGCAGGTCCTATGAAGAGAGGTTGAAGGATTTGAGGTTGTTTTCGTTAGAAAGGAGGCGGCTAAGGGATCTTATTGAAACATATAAGATAATTAGAGGTTTGGATAGGGTGGACAGTGATAGCCTTTTTCCTAGGATGAAAAAGCTAGCACGAGGGGACACAACTTTAAATTAAGGGGTATGAGTTATAGGACGGATATCAGAGGTAGGTTCTTTACTCAAAGAGTGATTAGGGAGTGGAATGCCCTGCCTGCAGCTGTTGTAGATGCGCCAAGTTGGTGGCGTTTAAGAGGTTAGTTGATAAGTATATGGATGAGAAGGGAATGGTTTAGTTAGGAGGGGCATTGCTTTTTATTTTGGTCGGCACAACATCGAAGGCCGAACGGCCTGTTCTGTGCTGTATTGTTCTATGTTCTATGTTCTATGTTCTAAAACCTCACTTACTGTGCTGTCTGGAGAAAACACACAATTCTCCAACAATGCTCAGGATTCCCTCCACACACATTGTTCGCCACTTTAACACTTCAATAGCAGGTTAGATGTAAGGATTCGCATTCTAATCAGCAATCTCTGACTGTCTGTGCTGATGTGTGCTATTGCAGACCAGAGCACTGCATTTGCCTGAAGAAGACACAGGAGTCGAAAGCTCGCTTTTTTACTATCAAATAAATCGGTTGGATTATAAATTGGTGTTGCTGAATTCTTACTGAGTTCTAATTTCCCCATCAGCCCTGAGTAGTCACTTTGCCCATTTTGTTTTTGCGCCAGACACAGTTTATTGGGGGCTCCCTGAAAGTTTGCTTTTGACTATCCACTGTTTTCCTTTAAGTAAGATTCCCCAATCTATCATCACTAACCCATCCCTCAGAGCACAATCATTTCCTTTCTTCAGATTCAGAATTTTAGAATTAACAAATCTGTAAAAGCAAATTACTGCAGATGCTGGAATCTAATACAGAAAATGCTGGAAAATCTCAGCAGGTCCGGCAGCCTCTGTAGGGAGAGAAAAAAGCTGAGGTTTCAAGTCCAGATGGTCCCCAGTTAAATCTGTGAGGGTGAGGGAAATGAGGGTAAGGGGGTGAGGTGGGTGAGGATAAAGCTGCAGAGGGTGAGGGGGGTGAGGGTTATTAGTTTATAATGGAGGACGGGGGCGGCGGGCGCGGGCGCGGGGGGGCGCGGGCGGGGGGGGCGGCGGGGGCGGGGGGGGCGGCAGGGCAGAGGGTGAGGGGGGGCGAGTGAGGGTGAGGGGGGCGAGGGTCGAGGGGGCGAGGGGGTGGGGTGAGGGGGGCGAGGGGGTGGGGGTGAGGGGGGAGAGGGGTGGGGGTGAGGGGGGCGAGGGGGTGGGGGGTGAGGGGGGCGAGGGGTGGGGGTGAGGGGGCGAGGGGGTGGGGTGTGAGGGGGGGCGAGGGGGTGGGGTTTGGGGCGGGGGTGAGGGGGTGAGGGGGGGAGGGGGCGGGGTGAGGGGGGCGAGGGGGGGCGAGGGTGAGGGGGGCGAGGGGGTGGGGGGTGAGGGGGGCGAGGGGGGTGGGGCGGGGGGCGAGGTGGGGGGGCGAGGTTGAGGGGGCGAGGGTGAGGGTGAGGGGGGAGAGGGTTGAAGGGGGAGAGGGTGAGGGGGGGGTGAGGGGGGTGAGGGGGGGTGAGGGTGAGGGTGAGGGGGCGAGGTGAGGGGGGGGGGTGAGGGGGTGAGGGTGAGGGGGGTGGACTTGGGGGTGGGGTTGGGGTGGTAGGAGGTGGGTGCGGGGGGTGGTTAAGGAGGTGAGGGGGGTGATGGGGAGTGTGAGGGGGTGAGGGGTGAGGGTGAGGGTGAGGGATGGGGTGAGGGGGTGAGGGGGGGTGAGGGTTGGGGTGAGCGGGGCGAGGCGTGAGGGGGGGAGGGTGAGGAGGTGAGGGGCGGTGAGGGTGAGGGGGGTGAGGTGAGGGGGGAGGGTGAGGGGAGGGGGGTGAGGGTGAGGGTGTGAGGGTGGGTTGGGGGGTGAGGGGTGTGAGGGGGGTGAGGGGGTGAGGTGGTGAGGGGGGAGGGTGAGGGGGGTGAGGTGAGGGGGGGGTGAGGGTGGTGGGGTGAGGGGGTGAGGGGGGTGAGGGGGTGAGGGTGAGGGGGGAGGGGGTGAGGGGTGAGGGGGGTGAGGGGGGTGAGGTGAGGGGCGTGAGGGGGTGAGGGTGAGGGGGTGAGGGGAGGTGAGGAGTGAGGGTGAGGGGGTGAGGGTGAGGGTGGGAGGGGGTGAGGGGGTGAGGGGGTGAGGGGGTGAGGGTGAGGGGGGGTGTGAGGGGGTGAGGGGGGTGAGGGGGTGTGAGGGTGAGGGGGTGAGTGGGGGGCTGAGAGGTGCGGGGGTGAGGGTGAGGGGTGTGAGGGGGGTGAGGGGTGAGGGTGAGGGGGGTGAGGGTGAGGGGGTGAGGGGGTGAGGTGTGAGGGGGTGAGGAGGGGTGTGAGGAGGTGAGGGGGTGAGTTGAGGGAGGTGTGGTGGGGGGGGTGATGGTGAGGGGGTGAGGGGGGTGAGGGTGAGGGGGTGCAGGGGGTGGGGGTGAGGGGGTGAGGGTGAGGGGTGAGGGGGTGAGGGGTGAGGGTGAGGGGGTGAGGGGGTGAGGGGGTGAGGGGGGCGAGTGGGTGAGGGTGTGAGGGGGGTGAGGGGGGTGAGGGTGAGGGGGGTTTTTGAGGGGGTGAGGGGGGTGAGGGGGGGGGGTGAGGGTGAGGGGGTGAGGGTGAGGGGGGTGAGGGGGTGAGGGTGAGGGGGTGAGGGGGGTGAGGGGGGTGAGGGTGAGGGGGGTGAGGGGTGAGGGGGGTGTGGGGGGTGAGGGGAGGGGTGAGGGTGATGGGGGGTGAGTGGCGAGGGGTGAGGGGGGGAGGGGGGTGAGGGTGAGGGGGTGAGGAGTGAGGGGGTGAGGGGGTTTGCGGGGGTGAGGGGGGTGAGGGTGGGGGGGAGGGGGGGTGAGGGTGAGGTGGGTGAGGGGCGTGAGGGTGGTGAGGGGTTTGAGGGGGAGTGAGGGTGAGGGGGTGAGGGGGTGAGGGGGGTGAGGGGTGAGGAGGTGAGGGGGTGAGGGGGGTGAGGGGAGGAGGGTGAGGGGGTGAGGGGGGTGAGGGGTGAGGGTGAGGGGGTGAGGGGGGTGAGGGGAGTGAGGGAGGTGAGGGGAGGGTGGGGGGAGGGGGTGAGGGGGGGGTGAGGGTGAGGGGGGTGCGGGGGTGAGGGGGGTGAGGGGGTGAGGGGGGTGAGGGTGAGGGGGTTGAGAGGGTGAGGGGGGGGGAGGGGGTGAGGGTCTCACCTGGAGATGGAGCAGAGTGCCGAGGCGCCAGCCTCTCTCTGGAACATGGCGATTCCCGCCTCTCTCCCGTGGATTTTCCGCATTCGCTCCTGGTCCAAAGTCCAACCCTCCAGGTTGTAGTGATAGAGACTGGCACAGGGAACATCCCGCTGAACCTCTGGAGACACCAACTCCACTCGGGATAACTGCACCGGGCGCTCACACCAACCCCTGCAAAACAAATCTCAGAGTAAGGAGGACCCGAAGGGAGGGAGTGGGGAGGGCTCCGGAGGGAGGGGTCCCAGGGTGAGGGGTCCTGAGAATGAGGTGTCCCATAGTGAGAGGTTGCAGAGTGTGGGGTGAGTTGGATAGAATCCGTTCTCCAGCCAAATGTTCCATTTCCCTGTCTCCCTCTCTCACTTCCCACCCGTCTGAAGGATGATCTTACCCCGAGGCTGCTGGAGACCAGATGAGGAGCAGGAAGGTCAGGAAAATGAATTGTCCGGGCATCGAGTCTCTGGACACACAGAGACAGCTTCCAATCACACAGGAACCCTAAAGCCAGGAATACAAGCACAATTAATTAGTTATCAATTTATCAGAAAGAGTTCAGTAGACTCAGAGGAAAAGATATTGAGCTACACTCGGCGGGGGGGGGGGGGGGGGGGGCGGTAACAGGGTCGATACTGAGAGGTTGTTTCCCAGTGTGGGAGAGGCAGGGATCAGAGGACAGTATCTCACAGTAAGGCAGGAGGGCGAGCAGTGCGGGGGTTGGGGGGGGGTTCACCCTTTGGAGATAGAGATGGAGAGGGATTTCTTCTCGGGGGAGTGAATCTGTGGAAATCTTTCCCACAGAGGGCTGTAGAGACTGGATCGTTAAGGTGGGAAAGTGAAGTTGAGGATTATCCCACCAGGTCAGTCATGATCTCATTGGATGGGAGAGCAGACTCAATGGGCCGAATGGGCTCATGTTTTATGGTTCTATGAAAGATAAATGAACACACAAACAGAGAGAGAGTAAAAACTGTCCATCATTGAATCATCCGGATAGAGACCAGGAGGTTAATAACGCATCAATCAAAGGGTGACCTGTAATCAGGAAAACTTCTATAGCTGTGTATATCCAATTAACGGGAAAAGGAGCACGGATCGACCTGGGAACGAGGAGGGAGACATGGATACACCTGGGAACGAGGAGGGAGACATGGATACACCTGGGAACGAGGAAGCCAAATGTATCAAATGTCAGTGGGAGAGTGTTTGGGAAGAGTCATTGTTGTATCGTGGGGTTTAGATTAATTATGGAACAAGACAGAAGCAATCCTGAAAAACACATTTTAATTGGGAGATGAGCCACGAGATGCGGGTGTCCCTGGCCAAACTAGCATTTATTACCTATCTCTATGAGAAACATAGCAGATAGGAGCAGGGGGAAGCCATTCGACCCTCCAAGCCCGCTCCAACATTCATTTGCCTTCTTCATTACCTGCTATACCTGCAAACCAACTCCTTGAGATTCCTGCACAAGGGCACCCAGGTCCTTCTGCACAGCAGCAAGCTGCAATTTTTTTTCATTTCAATAACAGTCCATAGAAAAATCTCAGCTGTGATTGAATGGCGGAGCAGACTCGATGGGCTGAGTGGCCTCATTCTGCTCCTGTGTCTTATGGACACAAATCCACAAGAGTAAATACTGACCTACAACAGTCTCCAATCACAGAATCTCAGAATATAAAAACAGATAGCAAAAGTTCCTACAAATATATAAAATGAAGAAGAGTGGTGAAAGTAAACATTGGTCCTTTAGAGGATGAGAAGGAGGATGTAATAACTAGAAATGAGGAAACGGCTGAGGCATTGAACAGGGATTTTGTGTTGGTCTTCACAGTGGGAAGATCGCAAAAACTGATGACAGGAAGGCAGGTGAGAATCTAGAAACTATCATCATCATGAAAGAGGTGGTGTTGGGCAAGTTAATGAGGCTAAAGGTAGACAGGTTTCCTGGTCCTGATGGAATACATCCCAGGGTAGTAAAAGAGATGGTGGGAGAAATAGCAAATGCACTAGTGGTAATTTACCAAAATTCACTGGACTCTGGGATGGTTCCCACAGATTGGAAAACAGCAAATGTGACCCACTGTTTAAAAAGGAGGGAGACAAAAGGTGGTAACTCTGGGCCGATTGGCTTAACTTCTGTAGTAGGGAAAATGAACATAGAATCCGACAGTGCAGAAACAGGCCCTTCGGCCCATCAAATCTGCACCGACCACAATCCCACCTAGGCCCTACCTCCCCACATCCCTACACATTTTACCCACTAATCCCTCGAACCTACACACCGTGG